>PVKS010017199.1:0-42462 GCA_004027875.1 Aplodontia rufa | reverse complement strand
TCACCTGCATCCCACCTGCATCCCAGGTATCAGAAACAAGAAAAGAACAGGAAGAAGTCATTTTTAAAAAGTGCTTCAGCTTTGCCCCCACACTTCTGTAATCCCCTTGTCCATGGCTTCCTCCCAGGGCTACCAGAAGCTGGGAGGACACAGAAGCAGTGCCCTGAGTGAGGGTTTTCCTTTAGGCCACGATATTGCCGTTGTGAGAATTGCAGAAGACACCTTCCTGTGTGGGAGTTATGGAGAAGGTGCGCTCTCTGGATGAAGCTCTAGGCTTCACATCAGCCCCTGCAATTCCCTCAGCCACAATGTCTGTTCTGCACACAGCAGCCCTGGAAAAGACAGCATAGCTTAGGGGCTGGCTGCCAAACAGCCATGAGTGGTTCTCGATAACGTGTCTCTCACTCCCCCTGCCAAGCTGGAGAGGACAGAGCAAAGTACTTCAGGACGGAGGACTAGAACGTCAGAGTCAGATAGAGGTGGGCAACAGGGCAACAGAGCCCAGGAGCTGAAGATGTGGAGCTGGGCTGCCAGGGGGATCGTGTGGCTGGAGCTGCCCTAAGAGAGCATTAGAGAAGGTAGATGGGTGGAGGGGTCCCGGAGAATGCAGCTGAGAACGGACCTGGGCCCAGAAACAGACTGTGCACAGAACTGTGCTGGGAGCTCGCAGGGAGGACACAAGAAAGCCCCGGACTCCCCGAGCCCAGGCAGAGGCTCTGAGAGCTGTGCCCCTGTGGTGGTGAATCACCACTCCACAGCGGGGGGACCTCAACTTTGGAAATTCTACCATGGGTGCCGACGGCACTGGTGTATCAGTGCAAGCCTGGTTTGAGAATAATTTCCCACCGCCAGCTCCATCCTTCCCTGGAGAGCAAATCCTTGTGATTTCTTCTTGTCCCAAGCTGAGATCCTGCCTGTGAGCTGGCCTCTGTCCTGTCATTTCACAGGGCCACCTGTGTTGGTCAGCTTCCAGTTGCTGTGACAGAGTACCTGAGAAAATTACCTTTTGGAGGAAAGGTTTGCTTTGGCTCAGTTTCAGAGGTTTTGGTCCCTGGTGGCTTGCCCCTGTGGCAACACAGACCATCATGGAGGGAGCACATGGGGACAACTGTTCACCTCATTCATCCTGGGCAGGAAGCAAAGTGAGAGAGAGGAGTAGAAGGGACCAGGGTCCCCATATCCTTTTCCAGGGCACGCCCCCAATGACCTCACTTCCTCCCACTAAGCCCCTCCTCCCAAAGCTTCCATCACCTCCCAACAGCACCGAGATGCAATCAAGCCTCCAGCACTTTGGGGGACACTTAAAATCAAAACCGTAACATGCCAGACCCTTTGTTGAGAGGTTTGCTCAGTCTCCAGCTATGGACACTCTCATAATAACAAAATCTTGAGCTAACATGTAAGTAGATTGTGTGTATATCCAAGGGAGCGCACAGCTTTTACAAAATGGCCCGCAAAGTATCTGGGTTCGCAGACTGTGACCATTTCTTTGATATGCTAAACTTGGCCAGCTTCTTTTATTCCTTGGTTCTAAAAGTGTGGGTTCAGACAGATCCACGTCAAATGGTGCGGCACAGGTCCAGCCTGCTGTGGGACAGTGGCAGGTGCCTCCTGTGTCAGCGGGAGGAGGGGAGCGCTGCAGGGCTAGGCGGGGCTGAGAGTGCCCTGGGGCTGAATTCCACACCAGGCCTGGCTCAGCCTCTGACCTGCATTGCGATCACCTATATTTCTGTGCTGCCTTGTGAGACCACAAGATCAGGAGACGACAATGGTAGAAGACATAGTTGGTTACTCAGATGCAAAGAGGAGAGGCACACAGCGCCCTGCGCTCCGCATTCCTTTATGGCTAGCCCAGAAAAAGCAGTTTCTTTCCCTTTAGCCAGCATGATACAAAGGACAAAATGGCATCCGCACTTTGCCCCTGCTGTGTCCGTCTCTGCCTGAAGGTACCTTAGAGGAACAAGAGCCACCTTCTAACCATGGAAAGGAAAACTTCAAGCTGAGGACAGTGGGACAGGATGCAAGAAGAAGCTGGGGCCCTTGGTGGCTTCCTCCCCGGCACCCAGCCTGAGCTGCCTGCCCTCAATCTCCAGGTTCATGAGAAGAGCAGAGTCCCTCTGTGGCTGTGTTGCTGTGGCTGAGCCTCCGGCACGCGTAGCCGAGTGTGGTCTCAACAGAAGCGAGGTTCTCCCCTTGTACTGGGGAGGAAACCGAAGGCTGTGGGGTTGAAAAGTCACCCCCACACCCTGCAGCTCGTAAATGACAGACAAGGGCTGAACCCCAGGCCTAGGCACTTCCCACCTCTTTCTTGCTTTTTTTGTATTTCAGGTGAATCTGTTCCCCAACTTCACATTGACCCACAAATGCAGGACACGAGTGACAGGGGTCAGGGGTAGGTGCAAGGGAGCTGCCCTCCCCTGGATGCCTCCCTGGGCTTTCTTCTGCACCAGACGAAGTCTGTGGTTTGTTTCCCTTTTAGCTGCTGTTGTGGGACCTCAGCTCCACAGCCTCAGTCCCCAAGCTCCACCTCTGGAGAGCCACCATCCTCATCACATGTTGGAAAGATATTAAAGAGAAGAGGACGTGTGCTAGGATGTGATGGCATCCACATAGGGCGATTTACAGTTTATAGTGGTGTCCACTGGGAGCCGAAGTTGGTCAGAGGCCCCTGTGGAGAGGATCGGGCTTAGCTGGCTGCTGTAACAAATCACCATTAATCAGTGTCTGAAACAGCATTTATTTCTCACAGTCCGGAGGCTGCACAGTGCCAGATCAAGTTGCCATCAGATTCAGTATCTGAATTCTACCTTCTGGTTCAGAAATGCCATCTCTTTGCTGTGTCTTCACTTGGTGTAAGGGACAGTTGGGGACCTCTCTCAGGCCTCCTTTTTAAGAATCCTTCTCATGAGGATTCTACCCTCATGACTCAATGCCTTCCCAAAGCTACATCTCCTAGTACCATCACATGGGAGTGGGGGGATTTCAACATTAAATTTTGGGAGGGTCACAAACATTCAATCCAAAACATGATCATGTGTCCTTTCCCCAGGTCTACTAATGTGATAAATTTCCTAATGTTGAACCCAGCCTTGCATTCCTGCAATAAATCTCACTTGGTCATGATATATTATTTTTAATGTTTTCACATTATGTTTGCATAACTTTTATTTTATGATTTTTGTATCCCTACTAATCAGTGACATAAGACCACCTTTTCAGTTCTGATAATGATTTAGCTTCATTAACATAACTGAGAAACTTATCTGATTCTCCTAGACTTTGGAATAGTTTAAGTAACTTTAGCATTAACTGCTCTTTAAAGTTTTTTTAATTTTATTTAAAGAGGGAAGTACAATGAGAGAGAGAAGAGAGAATCAATTTTTATTGAGTTTTTCACATGGCTTTCGTTGCTCCGACACTTAGCTGTGTACGTGGGTGCTGGGGTTTGAACCCGTGTACTTGCGCGTGCCGGGCAAGCGCTGTAACCGCCGAGCCACCGCTCCAGCCCCTGCTCTTTAAATGTTTGACAGTCTCTTAGTGATTACTTTTTGCAGGTGTAGTGTTTTCTCTTTTTCTTCTATTGAACGTGTCTACAGACACATTCTCTTCTTCTGTGTCAATTTTAGTACATTTTATTTACTAGAAATTTATCCGTTTCATCAACACTTTCAAATTTACTTTCTTAAATGTTATCTTTTTTAAAAAAATTCTGTTCAGTTGCTACTTTCTCCTTGTCATTTATTTTGCATATTTTTGATTTTTCCCTTTTTAAATCGCCAGTTACTAACTCTCCAGTTTTCTCAAAATTTTTCAAACTTTAAGGCTCTAAATTTTTCTTACCTTTTTTATCGACGCATTGAATTTCTCCTGTGATCTTTATTAACTCCTTCGCTGTGTTTTCCTGATTTATTTATTGATCCTTTCCTAGTTCTTTCTTTGAATGTCTAAGTCATTTGTTTTCATTTTTAATCAATTCTTATGTTTACTGCTATACGTTTCTCTGGATGCCTGCTTGGTTCTCACAAATTCAAATATGCTCTTTCATTGCTTTCTACAAATTGTGCTACTATGCTCTGAAGATCTTCTTTCTCCCAAGAACATCTTAAGAGTAAGTGCTCAGGGGTTGGGGATTTAGCTCTTGCCTAGCACCCGCAAGGCCCCGAGTTTGGTCCTTAGCCCTGAAAAAAAAAAAGTGCTCAATTTTAGAGTAAAAGAGTCTATTGGTGGTTTTGATGTTAATGTGAATAGCAGGGCTTTTTTTGCATTCTGATCCAAGAATGCTCTGATTATTGATAGTTTTGCAATCTGTTGATATTTTCTTGGTATGTTCTATACAGATGACACGTTGGGAGCACATGAAAGGGGCAGTTGGAGAAGTGATGAAATCATGACTGGGATTCTTTTTGTTTTCTTTTCTTTATTTTAGTGCTGGAGGTAAATCCAGACAAGCATGCTACCATTAAGCTATGTAGACCCAGCCCAGTCTGTCAATTTCTTTAAGATTTTAGTAGGGAGGCAGTGAAAAGACAGATGAACTAAGGTTAGCAAAATGTATACGTATTTGAGTTGAGTGGTAGATTCTTGGGGTTACTCATGATTTTTTTTTTTTTGTATTTTCGTGGTAAATGTCAACTTTCATCATAAAAAGTCAAGAGTAATTCTCCCTGGAGATTGGTATTTGAATTATTTTTAATTCCTTTACTCTTTTCTCTCTTTCTGCCCAATTTTTCTAAATTAAGCACATATTAGAGCTAAAAATCCTTGAATAGTTATTTAGAAAATGAAGGACAAAGACATGACAACAGGATTTTGATCAAAACTGTCTTGGCACCTGAGTCTCCCTGGATCTTGGCTGGTTCTCCTCACCAGGAGCCCATGGCTGCAGGACCCGATGGCAGGATGATGCAGAGATGTGTGGTCCATGAGGCCGTTCTGTGTTTTGAATGTAACTGCCCAAAGTTCATCAAAGTTCATTTGTTTGAAGTTTGATACTCAAATTCACACGTTGATGGAGTTTGGAGGTGGGGTGTTTTCAGTTTTTTCATCACTGTGACCAAAAGACATGACAAGAACAATGTAGAGGAGGAAGTTGCTTTGGGCTCATGGTTTGAGAGGTCTCAGTTGGTAGATGGCTACTTCATTGCTTCAGGCCTCATGAGGCAGCTCATCGGTGTGAGAAGGTGTGGTGGAGATAACAGCTCATGATAAGACAACCAGAAAGCAGAGAGACAGCTCTTGATCACCAGGGACGAAATGTAAACCCCAGAGTCACACCTACAGGGACCTGCTTCCTCCAGCCACACCCTGCCTGCCTATAGTTACCACCCCAGTTAATGCACATCAATGGCTTAATCCACCAATCACGTTGCACCTTTCATAATCTAGTAATTTCACCTCTGAAAATTCTTGCATGCCTCACCAGGAACTTTTGGGGGACACCACATCTCCAAACCATAACATGGGCCTTTCGGGAGGTGATCAGAATCAGATGGGTTCGGGGCTGGAGATGTTTGTTGCTCAATGGTTATGGTGCTTGCCTGGCATGCACTAGTATGCGAGTTCAAACCCCAGCACCCATGTACACAACGAAGTCTCAGAACAATGAAAGGCACGTGAAAAACTAAATAAAATTGATTTTCTTTCTCTCTCTCTTTAATAATAATAAAAAAAGAATCAGATGGGGTCATGAGCATGGGGCCCCAGGATTGCATTAGTGGCTTTATAAGAAGAGACCCGAGCTAGACGCTTGCTGTCCTGGCCCATGATGCCCTCTACCACGTTATGATGCACCAAGAAAGCCCTAACGAGAGGCTGCGCAGACGCGGTGTGTGCTCCAGACCTCCCAGCCTCCGGAACCTCACGCCTAAGAGGCTTACCCAGTCTCAGCCACTTCGTTATAGCTACAGACTAGGACGGGTGCAGAACCCAAGTGGATGAGGAAAGCTCTAAAGGAACAAATCCTCTGTGGCACATGTGACGTGAGAAAGGATGCTGCTGGGCTGAAGGGGGCTCCAGGTCCCCAAACCCTGTCTGGGTAAGGGTGGTCCTAATCCTGGTGAGGTGAGGTTGGTGAACCCATGCCCTCACTCCTAATACTCAGCCGGAAGCTTCTAAGACGCATGTCTCTTCCTATGTGACATTTTCCTACAAAGATGACATTTCTACGGCCCTTCTGAGAAACACTGGATAGAGGCCTCTCACACAGAAAGAACCTGTGTGCCCCACTTACTGCTCTGTTGAGTGGCACTGATTCCTTATAAGGTGGCCAGTGACTAAAGTGTTTCCTTAAAAAAAGAAAGGGGGTGATCTGAGCAATGAATTTCCAGGACTCCTTCCCTAGGCTGAAAATCTGCTTGTAGACTGCTTCTTCCATCAAGAAAGTTAAGAGGACTGACCTGCACTGGTGACTTTCTCCAGACACCCAGAGACCACAAGGCGGCACTCCATATGCACTGAGCAACCCCAAACCCACCCTGTGCCAGAAAACTCCATGACCTGCCAGCAGCCATGAGAACAGGAGCATTCTTGAGCCCAAGCACAGAGCTGGGCTGGCAGGGATGCGGGAGCCGCCCCACCCTGAAACCCCCTTTCCACAAGCATCAGCACAGCAGCGGGCGCTGCGCCTCCCTGTCTTCACAGGCAGTTTCCGGGGTTTTGGGGAAGGCTGGGGGAGGTGTCCAGGTATTTGCATTTGGGGGGAAAGAGTTACAGACTAAAACGGCCCCTCTGTCCCCCAAACCTCAGAGTCCATGCAGGGAGGCAGATGAGTGAAAAAATATTGTGATTACCATCAGCTCAACAAGGGGTGATTAGCGTGTGCTGAAGGAGTTGGGGATGTGGGGGTCTGGGGGCCGGGGAGGCAGTCGGCTCTCAGCCTGACCCACGACACAAACGGGGAACTTGAGTTACGTAGCTGGTGCTCAATTGTGTGTTCTGGTGTTTTCCTCATTGAGGAAAAATATTTAATTGTACTTTGCCATGTCAGTCTGTTCTAAAGGCATTCTAAGAAAGAGAGTCGACTTCGAAAACAGGGAGAAACAGCCGTGTCCTCTGTGTCTTTGTCTTCGATGGCTAGGCTGCCGTGGCGCCATGCCACAGTCGGGGTGCTGCAAACAGATACTTAAGTTCTCACCGATCGGAGGCCGCGAGTCCCGCAGGCTGGGGTTGGCAGCTTTGCTCTCTCCTTGGCTGAAGGTGGCCGTCTTCTTGCTGTGTCCTCATGTGGTCTTTTCTCTGCGCGAGCCCCTGGTATCTCTTCCTTTTCTGAGGACACCAGTCCTACGGGACTAGAGCGCCGCCCTTCTGATCCCACTGCCCCTTAATCACCTCTTCAAGGGCTCTGTCTCTAAAAGCAGTCACATTCGGAGGCTTCATCATATGAATTGTGGAAGTTACACAATTTAGTCCTTAAGTTTGCTTCAAACAGGATGAGATGTTCACCTACTCTAAAATATTGTTTCCAAATTAAAAAAAAAAAATTTCAATCAGGTAAAGTTTCCTCCAACTCAAGCCATGCTGAATTTCCCAATGTAGTAGACGGCTTGGGTCAAATTTTAACAGGTCAAATTATATTTGCTAATACTCAACTTAAGTCATTTACTCTCTGATTTGTTCAACGTGAACAAATTGCATAATCTACGAAAAGCCTATTTCTAACAGTGGATCATATTTATTTCCCAAGGAAAATCAGGAGCGATAACACCCAGAACTCCCTCTGTGGCTGAATGCAGATCACCTCTAGAAAGGACAAGAGAGCAGGGCCTGGAAAGAGCTGCCAGTGAAAGCTGAGTACCTGTTCAGGTGAGCCGGGTTCATTTAGCGAGTCAGGTAGGCAGACGCAGAGCAGCTCCCAGTTTGGGGGTTGTGATCTTGTCTGCTAATAACCTCATTTTTTCATCTCCCACCCTTCTATCTTCCCGACCATAAGAGATTTAGCCATAGCCAGGACTCTGATGGAAGAGCTTTGAGTGCATCTTATTTTTTTGCTGTGAGCTATGAGATTTGTTCAGATAAATACAATCCGCTGTTAGATTCAGGCTTTTAAAAGATGTATGCAATTCGTCCACGGATTAAATAAATCCATGCAAATAAGATAACAAGAAATGAGGCCTCCTAAGAATAATGCTGCCATTGCATCAGCCTGCTTTGTGTGGGCAGGCGAGGGGGGCAGTGGGGAGGAACCTACAGGTGACAGCCGTCACCACCGTAGTCTCGCGGCCATGCTGCTGGTGAGTGTGCCGGCTCCAGCTTGCCTCAAATGCCGCAATTCAGGACATGTGCAGCAGACTTGCCATTCTTACCCTTGTACCCTGGGGGCCCCAGAGCACAATGGCATGAGTCAAAGAAGGATCTAAGCGAGCCAGGTGCCTTCAGGGCAGGGTTAGGGAAAGGCGGGTATGAGCTGTGGTTATGTGGCTGCTGAGCGAGGCTGCCACTCAACATGGCCAGTATAGGATCGGGGACTTAGACGGGGTTTTTGGTGCTGTCCTTTCTGCATTTCATGAGGACACTGCCACAGCGGTTGCTTCTTGGTTAAGACGTACAATTCAATCTATTCAAAGCAATAACGTGCAGGGATTAGGCTGTGGGAATCCTTCATCCGCTGACCCCTGGGACTGGCTGAAGTGACACAGCACCCTGTGACCTGCCTGCACCGGGCCTGGAGGAAGGATGGACTGCTCCTCAGACCCAGGCTGTTACGTCTGGGGCAGTGGGTGTTAGAGCTGCACAACGTGACTGTCTGCTTCAGACTCAAATGTGGGCAGAGGTCTTTTCCCCCCTGGAAGGTGTCGGTGAATTGCTATGAACTGAGTATTTGTGCCCCCCCCCCAATTCATATGTTAAAACCTAACCCTCAAGGTGATGGCATTCAGTTGGACTTTGAGGGGTGATTAGGTCATCAGTGGAACTCTCATGAATAGGATTAGCATTTTTTTCCTTTGCAGTACAGAGGATTGAACCCAGGACCTCATGCATGCTGGGCAAACTCTGCTACAGAGGCTACATCCTCAGCTCTTTTTAAAAATTTTGACCCAGGTTCCCTCTTTGTTGTGTGGTCTGGCCTTGAACTTATCCTTCTCCCTCAACCTTCCAAGGGATTAGGGCCTTTTGAAAGAGGACCAAGAAAATTGCTTGCCCCTTCCGCCGTGTGGGGACACAGCCTCGACAGTCACCTGTGACCCATGAAGCAGGCCCCCATCAGACACCAACTGCCCTGCTATTGCCATGAGCTTGGATTTGCACCTTCTAGAATTGTGAGAAATGATTGTTATTTATAAACACCCAGTCTACACTATTGTTACGGCAATCTGAATGGATAAAGTCATAAACCAAAGTGGTCTCAGGACCCACAGTCTCCTCCCTGTTGGCCTAGACGTGAAAGTCATCAAAGCTGCCATCTGCTCTCTCTAGAGAGGCCGCTCTTGGTTTGAGGTCTTCACATCTGTGCAACCCCTGATGTACGCCCAGTGCTGGGGGCCAGCGCGTGATTGAGAGTCTCCCTTAGGCGTACAGCAGATCCCGGGGCAAGCAGGTGCACTTTCAGATGCTTTATCTTCTTAACCTTATAGAGCTTTGGTTTCCTAATTTGTGAAGTGACACTTGTAGTTTCTTCTTCATTTGGTGGTTGTGAGGTATAAATGAAAACAGCATAGGTAAAGTGTTGTTACAGCGTCTGGGAAATGCCGAGGTCTGCAGCGTGCTGGCTGTCCTACACACCTAGTCCTGAACTCTCCTGGGGATCACCCGCGTCTCCTTGGACTCTCAGCAAGATGGAACAGCCACTCCTGGGGTCACAGGCAAGCAGTTCTCTCATCACCTCTCCAAAAAGTGGTTGCTGCAGCTCTGGATGGGAATTTGGCCGGGCTGAAACTCCCCGCAGGCGACTGTGCTCTTAAGCATGTGGCAGTTAATTTTAAGGTTGATGGCACATTCTTTGCAGTGCAGTTGCCAAGGAACGCGGTGATCCTGTGACAGAAACACTGCCCAGTGTTGTGCTGGTCAAGAGTGTTTGAGGTGGGGTCAAGTTTTATTACTAGCATTCCTGGTCTCCATGAAATAACCAAGTAAGACAAATTATGTCAAAAGACAAAACCACAGAGTCAGGGGAGCATGAGGCACACAGAAGCCTTTCCTTTCAACATCAGTCCAAAGTGCATGCCTGGATTTAAGGCAGGAGAAAATAAAACCAAGGCCACCCTGGGCAAGTCCTAGCGTGGTCCCTAGCTCCAACACCACTAGCTGTGAGACCCCCAAGTGAATTCACATACGCAGCACGGTGAGCCGCACGGGCACCAGGGCCTGCCTGTCTCTGTTTTCTTCTTCAGGGATGCGGAAGGGACCACTCAGCTTCGCTCCAATGAGCAGTGGCCTCAGGACGTCAGAGCTTAGGGGGTCTGGGAGAAGGCAAGAAGATGGCTCTTTTCATGGAAGTACACAGTAAGGCAGTACAGTGTGATGCCAGCAGTCTAGTGACTGGCTCTGGTCTGCTGATTACGTAAGTGTGGCCACCAGAGACCCACAGCTTGCTGAGCCAAACACACTTCACGATATGGAAGTAGTGGTTCTTCCCAAGATCTCCTGTGATCACGTGCTTTGAGGAACTGTTTCTCGCAAGTCTCAGTGTGAATCGATGCATGTAAACCACAGTGGCAAAGACAATTTTATTTATCCTCAAATAAAAACAGGTTTTGACAAGAGAACTTTACATCACCCAAGGTCCAAAACTTTTAAGGCAGACACTTAAAACTATAATTAAAGTAAAAGAGATGCAAATTTGACTTTACAAAACTTGACATCCAAACTAAGGAAGACACGGCACAGCAAATAGGCAGCTACACTCCACTTTAGGAAACAATGTTGAAAGTAGCTTAACTCTGAGGAGTCAGCGCTGGGGCAGCCACTCAGAGCTACTCGGCGATGGAGGGGAGCAGGGAGGCTACAAGTGTCTGGGGATTACTTTTGTAACCACTGTCAGGAGCCCAAGTCATCTCCTAGTAGCATGGTAGCTGTGGTGGTGTTAGTCTGGGTAAATCTGCTGTCCCAATTTTACTTCCTGTCCCATAGAGATGGGCAGAGGGGCAGGTGGTTAAAACTCCCACAGTGGACTTCGTCTAGGAAACTGTCCCCCACCTCCTTTGTGGCTATGGTGGGGAGCTCAGGCCTGGAGGCAGGAGAGGGTAGTGGGCACAGGAGAGGGTAGTGGGCACAGGAAGGCCGGGGCAGGGAAATGCCCCATAACTCACCTCCCCTGGAGCAGGGAACCATGTCCTGGAGCTCAAGAATAAGTTTCCAGGCCACTCCTGGCTGCTATGGGCAGTTTGAGGGGCACTGCAGGGACTGCAGGCTGTCTGAATGGTTCAGAGGGATGCAAGCTGGACTATTTAAAATCAAAGGATGGGGCTGGAGCAGTGGATCAGCGATTACGGCACTTGCCCAGCATGCGCATGTGCGTGGTTCGAACCCCAGCACCATGTACACAACTATGTCAGAGCAACGAAAGCCACATAAGAAACTAAATAAAAATTGGTTCTCCCTCTCGCTGTCCCTCTGTCTTTAAAATAAATAACTAGATCAGTTGAAAGAGGATGGGGGAGCCATACAGACCACAGATGGTCAGTGAGCCAGTTGTGGCTGCCTAAGCCTGATGCCCCTGGTCCCCAGAGCACTGAGAGCGTGAGGTTGAGCCTGAGTCGGCCCAGCCGTGCCCAGGGAGAGCCACTCCTCACCAAGATCTGCACTAGCTTTCAGGACTCCTTCCACTGAAGAATCTTAAGTTCCCAGGTCAGAATGGAAGACAAGGCCAGAGAGGCATCAGCCAGGAGGTAAACTTCACCTTGGAGATTGGGAGATGCCTGGAAGTAGTTGGACCCTTCGGCAAGGTTTTTCCAGGTCTCAAAGACCAAGAATTGTTTCCAGCAGATTTGAAAGGAGAAACGCACAGGACAAGTGTGGAGATGGCGCCCTCTGGTGGTCATCAGCAGGGACTCGGTACCCTCAGATTTCCTCCCATACAGTAGCTGAGAATATAGAATGAAGGCACCAGGAAGACAAAAAACCGCTGGTCATCATGTCATAGTATTTTATTAAAAAACCCTAAACACTTCACATCTGTCCTGAAACAAAAATAATTTACACATTTTCTTTTGAGGATATATTTATTAAGTTCTAAAACTTTGAATAACTGTTATTTAAAAAATAAAATCTACATGCAAACTGAAAACAGAAATTTCAACGTTTTTCATCAAAGATGGCAAGACCGTCAATTATAACTCTCTTGCCTGAAAGGAAGGTGGGCTATAGAGTGGAAAGCTTCAGCGGCTGGTGGGCTTCATCTTGGTCTCCACTTTATGTCTTTCACCCCATGGAAATGCCTCTTCAAAGCAGTGTTGTCTGCCCACGGGGAATTCAGGCAGCTGTCATCGTCATTCTCTTCCAACTTCTGTTAATAAATGCGTCTTAGGGAAGGTATCTCAGGACTGTGCTGTGCACAGAGGATCCGTGCCAATGTCCCCTCGCCCTGACCTCCCGCAGCAGGGGACAAGAGGCAGGGGCTCTGGGAAGACGGCCTCCTCGGATATCCTGCGGAACTTGCGGCCCCACTGGCCCCGGCCCTGGGTGCCAGCTCTACTGAAGACCTACCACCGCCCAACAGCTACCTTGAGCTCCTCCTGTCGCCTGTGGTAATAGAGCATCAGCTGTTTCTGCTCCTCACTGCTAATGATGGGTTCGCGGGCTGGCGCTCCTTGTCCCCTCTGAAAAAGAGGAAGACAAGAGCAAACTGTAGGGGCTGGCGCAGTGGCTTGGCTGTTACGGTGCTTGCCCAGCATACACGAGTACACAGGTTCAAACCCCAGCACAACGAACACAACTAAGTGTCAGAGCAACGAAAGCCATGTGAAAAACTCAGTAAAAATTGATTCTCTCTCTCACTGTTCTTCTCTATTAAAAAAAAAAAAAGAGCAAATTGTAAACTAAGGATTCCTCTTGCAGTGACAATCCGGGAATGTACAACAACGAATCGACAACTGCCAGGGCCATCTGCAAGTCCTCTACTCCTGTTGATCCACAGTGCATAGTAAAGTGAGCCCTGGGCTTCACAGTACCTGTGCTCTCAGGACCCAGGCTGTCCTGTGACCTTTGTGTCACAGCCTCTCCCGGCCCGGTGGGGTGGGAGAGAGACAGGCTCTGGAAACAGAAGGGCTTTGTTCTCCAACATTACATAGCCACGATTTAGGAGCATGTGTGAGCCAAGGCAGCCTTGCAGGTAGACAACTTCACGTGTCAGCCCTGGAGGCCTCGGACCCTTCCTCTGCACCTGCAGTGCATCAGGGCCATGCTAAACTTATACCAGCGTTCTAGGCTGCACCTGTCATTTCAGGACACGTTTGCACCGACTTGTAGCCCTCCTTTCTTAGGTTAATTAACATGGCAATACCTCCTCCCCTACAAACTAAAACGAATTCCATATATTACCAATCGAGCCACATTCCCTTAGTTTTTGTTGGTGGACAGAGGATATTTTTACTGTAAGCCCAGGCAACACGATTCAAGAATTTCCACAGGTAGTTTAAATCTCTCAGATATATTTTTATCAGTTTGAACATAAATAAGAAAAACTGATATGTTGAAGCAAAAATACTTACTTGCTGAATCTTGACAATAATTTTGGTTTTTTCATTTTTCCCCACGTAGTCTGAAAGCTTCTTCGTTCTTCTTAACTCCTTGGCTGCCCACCAGAGTTGTGCCTCTGATTCTTTAATGACGTTGAGTCCTGCCTGGGGTCGATGGGAAGAACTGGCTTCAAAGCTGTGAGGATGTGGTTCCCCCCAGTGGCCCAGGGCTGGCCATGGTCCTTCCGGCAAGGCACAGGCTTCCAGCACCCTGCTTTCCCCCATCTCGCTCCAAGTCCTTGCTGCTTTGAGCACCATCCCTGCTAAGTTTCAACTCAGGCCCAGACTCAGGTAACTTGCTGCTGCAGGAAACAGGGAGTAACCTCTCTCTCCTGCACCCTCATCTGTAATATCGGGGCCTCCTCAACGGACCTACTGCCATGGGAAAATGCTGGAATCCTGCTGGGTTAACAGAGCACAGCGGGGCAACTTGTCTGTTTCTGCATATTCCACCTTCCCAAGGTGGCTTAGCAAGACAGATGCTCCGTGAAAGGGTAGGAATACAGGAAAAAAAATGTTTAAAGGATCATAAAGTAAGAAAAGAACACTGAGCACGGGGTAAAGCTCACCTGAAATCCCATGCACAGGGGCCACTGTGTTTGGGTGGAAACAGGCACAAGTTAGGTTTCCAGCTCCCCAGCAGCCAAAGAAAATGGAAATGTGTTCACAGAGCTTCAGGAACCCTCTACATGTGGGTGGAAGGCCCTCAACCCTGAGTACCACCCTCTCAGAATTCAGAACCCTGCTCTGAAGCATGAAGCAAAAACTGCACCCTTAAGTGAGAGTCAAGGCTGAGGGCTTTGGGGGACGTGGACTCACCCTCCTAGGCCTAAGAGCTGCATACCTGAGTTCCTGACAGATCTTCTTTATCTTCAAACTCCATCCGAATGGGATCATAGGGCGGCAACCCCATGGGATAAACAATCATCACTGCACCTCGAAGCTGGTCCAGGGCGTCTTTCACCATCTCCATGGTGACACAGACACTGGCTTCCACTTGTTTCTGAAAATGGAGGTGGCACTGTTTCCTAACCTGGCTGACCCCTTCAACAAGCATTGCTCAAGTTCTGCCAGTACAACAGGTAACGGATCGCATACAGCCCTTGCTCCCCAAGTGACCACTGTCTACCTTGGGGACTGAGCCAGGTCCACTGTGGCCCAGATCAGACAGGAGTGCAGTGCTTGCAGAGCCAGATCTGGCAGCAGATGGGAGAGGATGACAAATGCTGCAGAGATGAAGCCACTTCCATGGGCCAGAAAATAGGGGTACTGAAAAGGGGGAGCTGGGAGCCAGAGGCTTCAGGACAGAGAGGAGTGCAGGGGCCAGCCCACTCGGCCTGGACAGGCTGCAGCATGCGTCTGAAGGTCATGAGCCATGCCAAGGAGTCTGCATTGGGCATCAGGTGACAGGAGTGACGGGCTTTTCTGGGAAGGAGTGGTATCCTGGGAGACTGATGCAGTGAGTAGTTAGAGGGAGATTAGTTAGATGGCTTTGCCCCTGGTTGCTGGTGCAGAGTATCAAAGACCCTGGCTCACTGAATATCAGGGCCATCTTTCACCAGCACCTGATTCTGTGTTAACAAGGTAATCAGTGAGCACCTGTGGCACATGTCACAGCAATGTGAAGAGGTGGGTCTCAATGGGAGGTGATTACATCACTGGGGTGTCATCCTTGGAAAGGACTAACATGGTTCTCATAGGATCCTGATTAAGTTCTTGCAAAAGCAGGTTGGGGCTGGAGTGGTAGCTCAGAGGTTGTAGTGCTTGCTGGGCATGAGCAAGGACCCAGGTTCAAATCCCAGCACCACACACAACTAAGTGTTGGGGAAACAAAATCCAGATGAATAAGAAAACAGTGGGCTTTTGCAAGGGTATCCAACTTGAAAGGTGCTGTTTGCAACACTCTTCTCTGCCACGTCATCATGCTGCCCGGGGGATGGGATCACAGTCAGGCAGATGGGCTCTCCTGACAATGAACTTTCAGCCCCCAAACTTGCAAGCAAAACAAACTTTTTTTTTTTTCATTATAAAGTACCCAGCCACAGGTACCTTCTTATACCAAAAAAAAGGGACTAAAACGGTGGTGTTATGGTTTGAATGTGAGGTGTCCCCCCCAAAAGCTCACATGACAATTCCGGAAGGATGAGGTGAAATGACTGCGTTATGAGAGCCTGACAGGGATTACCTGGAAACTGTAGGCTGGTCGGGTATGGTTGGGAGGTAGGTCCTTGGGGGCATGCCTTTGGGGTATGTTTGTTTTGTGTCCCGTGTGGAGTCACACCCTCCGCCATGATGTTCAGCCTCACCTTGAGCCCTAAGGAGTGGAGCCCCGGCCTTTTGTGGACTAACCGCTGAAACTGTGAGCCCCTAAATAAGCTTTTCCTCCAAAAATTGTTCTTGTTGGTCCTCTACTTGCAGCAATAAAAAACTGTCTAAAACACAGTTCCAAGGACAGGGCTGGACACGCCAGGAAAACCAAATACACCCTCAGGCCCAACCAGCAGGCAGGGCAGAGTGGCTCGACTGACCACATGGCCAAACAATTCGATCAGGCCTATGCGGCAAAACCTTGATGAAACTGACACCAAGGTGGGTGGCCTTCCTCGTTGGTGGACGCGCTGGTGAGCTGAGGAACACACCCGGACGCCGGGAGCAGAGCGCAGGGCTCTGCACCTCGTCCGTTTCTCCATCCCCGAGTTTCACCTGCAACTGACATGCCTTCATGAACACAGTGCTTTCTCCGCCCTACGAGTCATGTTAACAAATTAGTAAGCTGGGGTGGGGATACAGGGAGCCCCAAGTTGGACAGAGGTGTGGGTAGTTAGGGAGGCCCATTTGTAGCTGGTGCCTGAAGTGAAGACTTGCGGGTGACCCTGCCCTCGCAACGGAACGGAAGGACTTTGTGCTGACTGGGCAGTGAAATGGCAGAGCTGACATGAATCATAGGACACCAGTGTCCTGGGATGCGAAAGGCTGCATGAGAAGCTCTAAATAAAGCGGTGGCTGCAGAAATGAGGAGGTGGACTTAGCAGAGGGCACCGGACTTAAGGCCCACGGTGACAGAGGAAGCACTGAAGTAGCACGGGTTGCAGCCTGTACAACCCGAATGCTGGTGGTTAAAGAAGCTTGCGTGGCGAGCTCATTCTCAGGTACAGCATATGGAGGGAGAGGAGCGAGGAAAACAGTGATTCATTTCCAGAAAACTTGACTTGGGTCAGCTGCCTGGAAACTGAGGTGGAGCCATCTCAGAGCCAGCTGGAAACCCAGGCTGCAATTTCAGGAAGATGGCAGGGCAGAGGACAGAAGTGTGGGGTCTGCAAAAACACGAAGGGCGAAGAGGGCTCGGGAAAAGCGCTCGGGTAAATGCACAGGCAGAGTGGTGGCCGAGCAGGATCCCCACGGGACCCGCTGCCGTTCCCCTCCCGGGGCTGGAGACGCGCTGACATTCATTATCAATACTTCAACAAGGTTCTTAGGCCAAAAGCATTTTGCAAACACTGAATGGACCAAGGCCTTTCCAATGAGTCTTCACAGAGCTTTTACTGTACTAATAGCTTTTCCCGACACTCCTCAAGATTAGTTAAGAGCTTGAAGAGTCTGGGAAATGTTCAAAGGAACAGTTTTGCCAAGTGAATCAGAAGAACAGAAGAAAAAGCAGTATGTCAAGATAACCTGCAGCTAAGGGTGCTGGCAACTAACTCCCCCCACCAAGAGGAAGTACAACTGGGAAAAAGGAAAATTCTGCAAGTAGCTTTTAAATGTTTTTCCTCTGGATGCACATTACCTGCATATCAATGGTGTCATTTATACTTACCCTTCTGTAAAATAGCTTTTATATAAATATTTGAGATAATTACAAGAAAACTAATTCATATTAAACACAAACTATATAAGAATCGTAGAGCTAGCGGGGTGGTTAGCTTAGGGACAGAGTGCTTGCCTAGCATGCGCAAGACCATGAATTTGGACCTCAATCCTTAAAAAAAAAAAAAAAAAATCATAGGGCTACTCTATGGCCACAATACTCAAATCTCCCCTACTTAGCTTTGTTAAGTTCTTCAAAAGGTAAAAGAAATAAAATCAGTGTGAGTTAATTCACACTTGTATTATAAATATGAACCTACTTTCACACAAGTCAATAAGAAGTTGTCTGCCCAGTAGGAATTATGAGGATTTCAGACAGCTGTCATCACTACGGAAAGAAAAAGCTGGGGACCACACCAAACATGCTTGTTTCCTTCCCTTTCAGAAGGCAAAAACAAGAATAGAAGAGGCTGATTGACAGATAACTCCAGAAGATATCACTACAGACTAAAAAGACAAGCTTTAGAGCGTCATTTTAAAAAGCTGACCTTAGATATTATTGCTTTGGCTTCTTCTATAGTCTTCTTTAAAACTTGCTTCATTTTTTCATTTGGAGCTATAAAAATTAAAAAGGAGAGGAAGAGAGACATCCATCAAATACACAGCCTGTTTACAACTCCTCTGAACTTTCTTGAGCTGTGAGTTGGGGAGCACATGCACACCCAAAACTTAGGAACCTGGTTGGGCTTCTGTACCAGATAGGTAGGTCCTTGACCTAAGTGCAAACAAAGAATCTCTAAATAAACCCCAGCACCTGCAAACAGTAATGCCCAACCTCCGATACATTTTCAATAAATACCTGCCAAAAACTATTAGGTTGAACCATGCGAAATTGCCAATGCTCAGCCAGGTTTCCAGCCATTGCGGAGCTATGGAAAGGGTAATTTCATGTGGTTCATTTGATACCCTTATAAGAGAGCAGCAAGGCAGAAGCCTCTTTATCAATCTACTTCATTCTGGATGAGTCTGGACACAAGGAGTCACACTGCACTGTTTCATAATTCTGTACAGCAACGAAGAGGTTTGCTCTTTAACCTCAAGAACTGTTTTCATATATTGGTATATTCAGGTCTGCATATGGAAGAGAAATGATCAATTACCTTGCCCATTCCTTCGCCCAATGTCATCCTTTTTAAATACTGAACCACCACTGGGTACACATTTTTCACCCCATTCATCCTTCAGTTTCAATTCTTCTATCTGCTCATCTGTCAGTCCTTGCATATTAGGAGGGAGAAATATGCCGTGTTCCGCTAATTCTTCCATTTCTTAAAAAGAAGGGGAAGTTAAGACAACAGGAATCAGAATCATCACTGCAACACTTCACAGTCCACTGGAATGGAAGCTCCTGAGGTGAGGGATCTCGTCCATCTGGCTATGTGTCAGCCACCCTGATCTTTGACAAAGGCACAACATCTTCAGCCAATGGAAGCACAGGGAGCTCAAACACTCATCCCCCAGTCCCAGGCAGTCTGGGTGCAGATTCTGTGCTCTAAACCTTTGCTGTATGTTGTGTGGTCTGGAACTCAGGAGGTACAAAGTCAGGTCAGGGAAAGCCTGAATACATAGACACATGGGGCTTTACAGCCTTACCAGAGGGTTCACACAGATGATCTCATTCAGTGTGACCTGGTGAGGCAGGCAGGACAGTTATCAACACCCCATCTTCCTTAGTTTACAGCTCTCCCATCTGAGCCTTGCTCCTATCACTTCATTGGTATTCATATAAACCAGTGGGGAGGATTTAAGGCAGCTTACACCCCTTGAAAATGAGACACAAGGGCCTCATACACATTATTCAAATGCATGGCTTCCTATTTTTCATAATTCATATATATTCACCTGAAAACCACTCTACATATTAATCCTGTAAAATTGCCTGCATTTTTTTTAACCCTCCTCCTTCCCTTTCTCTCTTCCTGAGAAATGGGTACATGGAAGGTGTTCCATTAAGTGAGAAGGTATAATGTGACCTGTAACGATGCAATACTATACAATGAATGGTGTAGCTCAATCGCCCCACTTCTAGACCGCAAGCGGGGAGGGGGCACTAAAAGCTGGTTTTAGTCAATTTAGTCTTCCTCAGGCAGAGCACTGATGCCTGCCCAAGTCACAGCTGACATGGACAACTGGCAACACAACTTTTATATTCAACACATCGCCAGCTTATAATGATATGAAAAAGATGCTGAGTTTAATCTAAAAGTAACATTTAATATTGTCTCTACTGGGGTTGGGGATTTAGCTCAGTGGCAGAGGGCTTGCGTAGTGTAGGCAAGGCCCAGAGCTCGGTCCTCAGCCCTGAAAAAAAAATATAGACTCTACTTTGGAAGCACAAATTTAACTATATATATGCTCCATTAACAGACCTTTAAAAAAGTTCTCAATGGTGCAAAAGTTACACATATGTTCACAAGTCACAAGTTTATTAATTTTTCATAGTTGATCTATATGTATATACAGTTACAATCACACTCCATAAATCTGATAATATCCTACACCGTACTGGAGAATCACATTAAGTTCTAGGGCCGTGCTGTCAAATTAAGAAGCTACTGTCCGAACGCGATTTTAAAAATTCAAATTAGTTAAAATGAAATAAAATTAAAAATTCAGTTCCTCGGTAGCTTTGGCCACCTTTCCAACGTTCAACAGCCGCGTGTACCTAGCGCACGCTGATTGGCCAGCACAAATAGGTGACATTTCCGTTCCATTGGTCAGCAGCGCCCCAGCAGAGGGAGACCACACGCACACTGTAACTGGAGAACCCGGCTTGGGTTTCCAAGGAGACGGGGAAACACTAAGGTTTCCTCCCGATTTCTCAACTCAGCCTCAAAGACAGGGGCTCACCAGACCCAAAACAGGTCACTGCCTTCCGGAAAGCCACCCGAATCAGTCGACGCCTCGCACTCGTTCAATCCCACCACGTCTGCTCCTCAGCCCGTTCCTTCGGCTCCCCTATTCACAGCACCCCAAATCCTGGCTCCACACTTGGTCTCAGCCGCGGTCCACCTCGGAGCCAGAGGCGCCACACACGCCCTACTTTCTTTCTTTTTTTTTTTAAACCCCTGGTTCACCCAGATGTCCCCTTTTGTCCCCGGAAGAGGCAAAGCTTTTCAGATGTTCGCAGATTTGGCCCCTCGCCCCGTGCCCGCCCGCGAGCCCTGCAGGTCCCCACCTTCCACCCCAGGGCGCCCAGTCCCCACGCTCCCGGCCCGCGCCCGCCCCGGGCTCGGCGGCCGCACCTGAGCAGAGGCGCTGCACCTTGAGCCGCGCGTTGTAGACCCGGGTCACCTGCACCGTGAGCTCCTCCAGCTCGGCGCTCCCCGGCGCCTGCAGCAGGAACTGGCTCTCGTCACCTCGCTTCACGTGCAGCAGAACCATGGCGGCGCAAAGGACCGCGACAAGCTCGGACGAGGCCTGCCCCCGCCGACAGCGGCCACCGACTAACGGCCGCGGAGGCCGGAACCCGGGGTCCCGTGCCGCGGGGAGGGGCGGGGCGGCACCCGCTCCCGGAAGTGGGTGTGGCCAGCAGCGACGCACACAGTAGAAGACCGCTCGAGGTCAGTGCCCTAGGGTGGGAAAGCTGGGGTGCCCGGGACCCGGCGACCCGTGCGGACGTGCAGCTGCCTTCCGAGCCACAGTCCACCCGAAGGCGAGCACTCCCGAGTCAGGCCGCGCCGGCCGAGCGGGAACTCCGCCCCCGGAAGTGGCGGTTGTCCCGGCAACTACACAGACGCAGCCGCCTGAGGACGGCGCGGGCCGCTCGGAGACTCTCTTTGGGCCCCTCAGAGACTCTCTTTGGGCCCGAGATTGCACCCAGGGAAATAGATGGGCTGAGGCATGGGGCTACTAGGTCTGGAATGTGTGGGGTGGTCGGCAGCAGAGGAGCAAAGTTCCGCCACCCCTTCCCTACGCAAATTCGCGTCGTTTCCGCCGTCCGCAATCTTTACTTCCGGAGACGCCTCCTCGCTGCTTCCGGTTTGGAGCCTTGGGGGTTGTTTCCAGCCGACAGCACCGCTCCGGTCTTTGGGTCCCGGGGCCACGGCGAGTGCCAGCACTCGCTTGTGCAGGTTGCTTCGGATTTGCGTGTCTACGGTAGCTCACGCGGTTGCTGAACAACCCTCCCCCAAACATCCAGCTAGGTGTCGTCCACCAAATTCTTAACCAGAAGGACAGGCGGCGTGCTGTTCCTTCCAGTCGTCCAGCGACACAGCTGCGGATCCAGTCCTGGCCCTCGTGGAGATGACATTTTACTGTGGAAGCGGAAAACAAAAGTAAACGGACAGGGGACGTACAGAGAGGGTATAAAGAAGTCAAACAGGATGAACAGTTAGTTGTGTAGTCTTGAAATGATGCCAAACGCGTGCTGCGTGTCGTTTTGCATTTGTGGTTTTGAAGTTTTTAAGAGCATTTTCAGATCCCATATGTGAATATTTGGAGTGAATTCCTTCTCCTGGAGCATGTTACCTCAAATCTTAGATCCACTATATGTAATTGACCTCAATTACTGTACCTCAAAACACATAAATTGAAGAGTATGACCCGCTGACACTTTTGAGAGCTTAGGCCATGGCAGTTACACTCTTGTCTGCTTCTCTGAACACCCAGAGCTCAGACTGCAACAGGATGAAATTCTGTTAACCAAGCGGACTGTGTATTCAAAGACTTTGGTGTGGTCTTGTGCCTTGTGGTAGATAGGCTGGTCTCAAGATTCCTCCTCTTTCCTCTGTGATGTGAAAATTGTAGGATTGTTCCTTTAAAAAGAAACATCTAGCTGTGGAGCTGTGAAAGTTATCTGGCTGTGAAGTTCTTAGCCATCCACTCCTGTAAATCTGCATACCCTTGCTCCCCCTGAAGCCCATCTTATATCAAGTTTGCTTCTGTAAAAGTGCTTTCTGCGTTCCCCGCAAACCCCAAGCAAGGTTTCTGTAAGGCAAACTAAAGAACTCTTGTAACAGGAAAGGACAAATACAATGCTGGTGAGTTTACAAATACTGTGGAAAAATGTAAATAGGGGCTCAGATTTGGGAGGCATAATAAACTGAGTTCTCCCATTCTCCCAGCGCTGCTTGATGCTTCCCAACCAGTCTGTCTGCCGTAACACTTGGTTAGCTGAGTATTTTAGGGCAAAGGTCATATGGCCATTTGTATCTGTTCAAGTAATCCATCAGTGATGAACTTTCTGGTCTGGACAACTCATGGATCATTAGTGATGGCGGCTGGATGTCAGGCAGCCAGGAAGGAAATTAACTTTTTTTTTTTTTAAGAAGGGCATTGAGAAAGAAAGAGAATCAGTTTTATTTAGTTTTTCATCTAGACTTCGGTACTCTGACACTCCCTTGCGTTTGAGGTGCTAGGATAAAAACTCAAGTCCTTGCAAAGAGTGGGCTCCACCCAAGAGCTCCTAGCCAAGCCAGGCTGAGCAGCTGCTCCACCCCTCAGTCTCCATTTTAAATACTTGCTAAGCTGCTGGATCAAAGGGCCAGTTTGCAGCTACAGGTGCCATGGGTCTCTCCTTGGCACCACTTAGCAAGGCAGTGTCAAAGCAATGAAGACTGGATAAAAAAAACTAAATAAAATTGATTCTCCCTTTCTGGCTCTCTCACTGTCCCTTTTTTTTTTTTTTTTAAAGTTATTATTAGTGTAAAACTTCCTCTTTTCCTCCCTGGCTGGCAGGCATCCAGCTGCCATTGCAAAGGACCCCATGAATTGTCCAGACCAGAAAGTTCATCACTGATGGGTTACTTGAGCAGACACAAATGGCCACATGACCTTTGCTCTAGAAAGGCAACAGTACCTAAAACTAGCAATAAAATATACACCCGAAAGTCCTGCCCCCAGGGACTCCCCTCCTCCAGCCACTCCCTAACTGCCTACAGTTACCATCTGGTTAATCCCTGTCCGTGGATTAAGGTACTCATTAAGTCAAGGCTCTCATAACCCAATTATTTCACCTCTGAACTTCCTGGGTTTCCTCACACATGAACTTTTGGGGGACACTTCTACATAAACCCTAACCAGTTGGGCTACTCTTTCATTTACATTTTAAACCTTATCTCTTTTTGACCTTCAGCTTTCAGCCTTGAGGCAGATGCTCAGGACTAGGGACCACATAAGTTGGCCTGGTCAGTACTCACTGGGAAGTTCCAGGCCCTGGGCCCCATCCTTGCCAAAGTGGGTACTCCCTGCAGTGGGTCACTTTCCCTCAGTTTTGTAATGTTCAGAAACAATGCAAAGAGGAAACAGTAAAATAAGTCTGGCACATGGAAAATGGCTGAGAAAAATTCTTCCCTTTTGAGCAGAGTAGTCAGCATGGTAAAGACAGGTATATTTATTTCATATGACAGCACATTTCACAGGATATGTACAGAATGTCTGTATACCACTGGCTTTAATACTGTACTTCTATAAAGTATATAGTTATAAATATTGTATGCCACATAAGCAATAAAATTCTTACATACATATAAACAGCAATCTACTATGGAGAACAAAGAATTCACAAAGATTCTTAGTGTCTATTTTCTGCTCTGCTTTGAACAGAAGTAGTAAATATTTAATAATACACAGAATAACGGCTAGTTATTTGCAGCATACTTTTAACTTTCATAACTTTGTGCATTTTCAGCAACTTGCCAAATATAATTTTCCTGACAAAGGCTGAGCTGCTGCTGATATGTATATTTAGACAGTAGTTTATATCCAATAGGAAACACTGCTCACAGAACTGCAATTGGCACTAGTGAAGTTTACCTAACAATGAATTATTTTGCTAATGGAGAGCAAATACCACATACACTAATCACGCAGATGTTAGAGCCACAGTTTCAACAAGTTAATTCACATTTTGAAGCACACTGCTTATAGTAATACTGCTGTTTGAAAGATACTACTGCTGAAATGATTAGAACCCTCCAAAAGCGCAACATCTAACTCACAAGAGTTATTTCTAACAGCAAACCCTGGCTGTTAACAGAAGATCACTTCTATAAATATAGTATTTTGGTAACATTTGAGCTTTAGAAAAGTGATTTTTCCTAATAGCTTTGCTTTACGGTTTAAGTGCAATGCAGTTTGCTGTGCTCTTACACTTTGTCTTCTTAGCTATGAGCTCTACTTTTTTCATATTCTCCAGTGCACGTATTTAAAGGCTAATGTGGACACAGGAATTTAGATGGACATATGCGATTCTTTATACAAAAGAACATTAATATAAATCTGAATGGGCAAAGATGATTCTAACTTAAACTGACAACAACACAACTATTGCTCAAGGAGTTTTCTGATTGGCTTACTTAATGATATCAAAATACTACATTCTGTAAAAATTCTGTGTATTTCATAAATTTAATAAAAGCAGATCAGTTGCATACTGGCAGTGCAGGAGACGAAATCCACAGCGAATCTGAGGTATAGCCTCTAAAAACTTAAAGCAGCATCAAAGATGTGTTCTGTAGCTTCTTAAGGGGAGAGAACGTAGACTGGGTATATCCCCACTTCAGAGCACTCTGGGGACAGCTGCTTTCCCTGTTAGAAGCAAAGTTCCACAGCAAAAGCAGCAAATAGAAAAGTGTGGAGGGAAATAAGCAACATATACCTTAATGTGCAGAGAGAAGAGAGTATGTTTACCTCTAATATTTCTCATTGAACTTGGTGGTATATGCCTTCCCTAAATATAAGGCCATAGTACTTTTTGAAGAGGGCTGGAGTATCTGGCCATCTGACTGACCAAAATCACGCTGCTGTCAGCTGCAGCAGCCTCCTCCTGGAGAAGAGCATGTGGAAGTGCTGGAGTGGAAACCAGGGTGGATGCATTTGAAGTACCGGGGTGTGGACAGTAAGATATTCAGCTTCTGAAGTGAGATTATCCTAGTTTGGGAAATAAAATTAATGAAACATCCAAATTATACTTGCAGTCATCTTTTTGGTAATGAGATATTGAAAGAAGGACTTTGTTAGAACTTTTAGGTAAAATTTGGTCTGAGTTATATACTAAAATTTAAGAGTTTTACAAATATGTAAATTATATATATAGTATGTATACACACACAAATATATATATATATAAACTCTTTTGTTAAAGCAATGCCTTTCAAAACTGTCTCAGTATAACTTTGGCAGTTCTTTGGTAACTACTCATGAATACCAATTGTTAAAGAGTGGGAAAGGGCTAGCATAATTTCAGCTAAAAGTTGTGCGGGCTTTTTGAGATTCTTCAGAAGACTGATGAGGAATTTCTGAATGAGGTCTATTTTCAAAAGTAGTTTGAAGCACTTTTTATGGCTACTACTGTCTCCTATTCATCTGAAGATTAACATATCAAAACTCCAGTTAATAATGACGATTTTTCCTTATTTCCAATATACACATATTCCAACTTTATACATATCAAATAGTGGTACTTGATGACAGTATCAGTGCACTTAACAATTACTTATTGCACATAGTGAATAACTAATGCCCAATTCTTTTGGTGCTACCCTACCAAAACTGGAAAAAAAAAGTAGAAAAACAAAAAGCCCTTATCTATAGTACAATATTATCGTTCTGTAAAATCTAGTGTGGGAGATGCCTTAGATGCCAAGGGTGTGAAAGGATCTGCCAGAGGGTTGGTGCTAGAGAGAATCAGAGAGCTTGGAGGTGGAGGTGGAGGTCTGGATGGCAATACACAGAAAGAAACATTTGTACCTTTGTTCCAGTCTTCCTCAAATGAACCTGGCTGATTACCCTGCAAGTCTAGACAAGCTGACTTTGACTTCCCTTTCACACAAAAGTCCTCTTCTTCCTCAAACGTTACCCATCCTTTTGGGTTACTTGTTTTTACTGCAGACTGGCCCTGCAGATCAAAACTGTCCTTAAAACCATCGAGTGAAGTTGAAGGCCTGCTTGTGTTACGACCGAGAGGCATCAGAGAAGGGAAGGGACTGTCAGTAACAGGCTCTTCTTGGGAGAGCCATGAATTTGCCTCCAATTCTTGACACTGGGCTCTAAATGGGTTTCCAGGAGCAGCAGTCTTGTCAGTGAAAGGGTTTGTGCTGGTTAAGTTAGCAGTAAAAGGGTTTGGAGAACTTCGCTTATTTTCCTGGGAGCTAGTCCGGGCTGGAATTGGAGGCATTGTTGGCATGCAACTTACAGAACTCAAAATATTGACATTACTTTGTGTTGCAGAAGGCAACTGAATCAACCTCTTTGGGTCTGGGTTTAGCGCAGGTAATGTTTGAACAGAGAGCTGAGCCTTTGATACAGCAAGCAGATTAAATGACAGATCTTCAAATGGGTCACTCTTTAATGGTGATTCTTGTTTGATGCCAGAGATTCCATTTGTTTTTACCTGGAAAAGAAAGAATACTGAATAATCAGTTTATATTTATTAATATCCCCTATTCTTCCTTTCTCAATTATTATTCCTTTTTTGGTGGGGGAGCAAGTATACAAATTTAGAAACTAAAAAGTAACTTTGTGTAATTTGTTACTCTGGTAGTTTAAAAAGGATGAAACAGCTAAAACCTTATTCTTTATAAGCTTTATTCTTTCTTTCCTTTCTAAATAAGTCCTTTCATTAAATTCATGTTTTTTTAAATCACAAAGAAATTTTCTAGAATTTATTTCATTCATGTAAGTTTTGAAATGGTAAGAAAGAGAATTATGCAGAATTCTCAAATTGTTTGTACATAGTTCTTTCAAATTTTAACACAAACTTAAGAAATCCATATTCAGAACTTATACTAAATCTAAATAATAAACTTCCAACACCCATCTATGAGGATGATGTGGTTTCATTGTTCTTTTAAATGTATTTTCATTTACAATGAATGTTACTATAGAAATTGAACTTTAAGGATGTTGGTTTTATTAATAATTTGGATCCATAAACTATATATGGTACCTCCCTTTACTTAGGAAATTTTTAGAGTTCCTTGCCTTTTAATTTAAGTTCTTCTTTGTAGAATAAACTCTGTGAATAATGTGAAACAACTTTCCTTAAATGACCTTTTTCTCATCTTGTCAAAAAGTTCCAAAATAGGAACTTTTATTAATAATGAAATGTAATGATTGTTTAAAAACCAGGGTGAGGGGAGATCCCATTTTCAACTTGGTATATTAATTCTTAAATCAAAATGAAGTTGTGCCCTGAATGATGTTGGCCATAAACTGATGCCAGCAGAAGGAGTGTTCAGAATTACTTATGGTCAGACATAAAGCTTGCACTTCCCTCCTAAATCCCTCTAAGCCTACTTCACAAAGTAGCTAGGTTCGGGGGGAGCCCAGTCATGGGACTCAGCAATTCAGCTAATCTGATGAGGAAAAGAACTATCACCCTGGCCTCAGGAGCAGCTTAGCTCATCAGGCACTTCATTATTAAATTTTCAAAAATAAACCTATATAATTCATAAAACTAGGATAAGTGAGTTGGATATTATGACTTATGCCAACCTCAAAGAAAAGAAAAACAAAACTTCCAGGTTGGAAAGTATAGGAAAGAAAGAATTTCAGCTCAAGACTTGCAATGTAACAAAGTGGAGCACTACTAAACTGAATTTAGATAACTATTAAAGTAAAATAACTACACTCTCATGAAATATACTGGGGGAAAAGAGCAGTAGTCCCTATAAAATGTAACTGTATATTGTAAAACACTATTAAAAATAGGTAAAGCTATTCACTTACAGAAGAAAATGGTATGGATAACCTCACACATAAGTAACTTCCAAGTATCTGCTTTATTCAGCGGACCTAGAATGCAGTTTATAATTGAATGAACAAGTATATTTTTCCTCAAACTTAATATGACAAGAAATTTGTACCAAAGTAAAGAATCATGAGACTCTAAACTATTCTAAATCTATTAAAGATAAGCAGACCCTGAACGGATTTGATGGGGAAGTTTGCTATAGTCATTTTAAAATTATACAAACCCTACATTCCCAACAATCTCTGGATTATGATTAATATGACAAAATGGAAATATTTGGTTGATCTGGAGAAAAAAGTTCTCCTACAGCAGACAGAACAGTCCACCATATAGACATTACAGGAAAGGAGAATCTCATGCTTTTCACAGCTTAGAATGGTATAGGCCCCTGCCAAATAAATGGTACACATTTAATTTACTTTCCTAAACATTTTATTTTAAAATAGCTAAAGGTGACCTGATAGAGAAGCTAGGTCACCTTCTCCAATCAAGCTGGAAATCACAATGAGAGCCACACCACCGCTCATTCATAGAATGAATGTGTGATTTAAGTGGGATTTGTGATGACAAAATTAAAATTGGTGGATGACAAATTAAAAAATCAGTGTTGGAAGGACCTTTAATTGGTCTTATAATATTAACTTTTATCTTTCTAATCACAAACTCTTCTTTACTGAAATGAATCCAAAAGAAAGTTAAGGGGAAAAAAAACACTTGAATGTTTTGTGTTTATATACGTAAGCCTTTGTTAAAACCAAGAATCAAACTGATTTTGCCAAACAGACTTTCATATACCTAAAATTCATGTTCTTGAAATTACACTGTTTAGTTTTGTTAATTTTCATAAAAAATAAGCAAAAAAAATGAGAAAGCATTAGCAAGGACAACTAAAATGGTCCCTAAAAATCCAAAACACTAAGAAAAAGAAAAGGCAGATTTTATGGTATAACAATAGAATTTATTAGCGTGGATAGGTAGTTTAAAAAATGGGTGAAAAAACTTTAGATGTATGAAGCAATGGATTCATACATCTAATGTGCTAAGACAGATGAAAAGCACATATAAGATTGATAAATAATCAGATACCTGTTACCCTGATGGTTGCTCCTGCTTTGAGAAAGGGAACACAGACATCAAAGGAAAGAGTTAGGAGGACAAATTGAGACCAATCAGCAACCCTAACAATTCAGTTATCAAATACTTCATTCTACATTACAGATAGAAGTCAAGAGCAGCAAAATTTGCAGGTTACAGCACAAATTCAAAAAACAATTCCAATTCCTTTTATAATTTTGCTGAATTATGACCCAAGCTTTAATTTTGTCTTAAGTTGCTTACTAACCAGTTCAGCCTTCTTATTCCACAAAGGTTTCCAGGGCTCTAAAATATTTTAAACAGACTGTTATGGACTGAATGTTTACTATCGCCATCCCCAGAATTTGTATGCTGAAACTCTAATCTCTCCTCCTAAAATGTGATGGTATTTGGAGGTAGGGGCTTTGGAAAGTACTAAGGGTTAGAAGAGGTCATGAGGTTGAGACAGACCCCTTTGATAGATTAGTGACGTAATGAAAAGAAATCACCAAAGTGATTATGCATGTGCCCATTCCTCCTACTCATCTTCTTCAGGCACCTACACTAAGGAAAGATCATGTGAGTACCATTAGCAAGCCAAAAACATCTTCACCACAACCCCACCATTCTGCCACCATGATCTTAAACTTCAATCTCCAGAACTGTGAGCAATAAGTTCCTGTTGTTTAAGCCACTCAGTCTATAGTACTTTTTTTTTTTTTAAAGAGAGGGACAGAGAGAGAGAGAGAGAGAGAGAGAGAGGGAATCAACATTATTTAGTCCTTCATGTGGCTTCCATTGCTCCAACACTTTGTTGTGTACATGATGGTGGGGTTCGAACCTGCATCCTGGCGCACGCCAGACAAGCGCTGCAACCACTGAGTCACTGCTCCAGCCCCTCTACAGTACTTTTTATGGCAGCTTAAGCAGACCAAGACACAGCCTTAGGATAACCTATGGGTGTCATTATTATCTTTATTAGAGAAGACGCACAAAATGGCATCACTTTGCAAAAGTACTATTCCACTGAAAATTAGTATTCATTCACAAAATGATCAGGATCCATGCTTGTTCTGTTACTCAGATTTCCTGAAGGATGATACTATCACAAATGCACTTCATAATTTACTGAAAATTTTAAGGTATGAGAGGTAATGCACTCTTACTTTTGTTGCTTAAAATGAAATCATCATCTTTCTATAACTTAGCAGTATTTCTTAAATCGAGTACTTGGGAAACTTGAGGTGAATCTTCCTCAATACCTAAAAACATTATCTTATTTATTTTATTTTTTTGTACTGGGGACTTAACCCTGGGGCTTTTTTTTTTTTTTAAACCACTGAGCTACATCCCCACTCCTTTTTATTTTGAATCAGGGTCTTGTTCAGTTGCTTAGGGCCTTGCTAAGTTGCTGAGACTGGTCTCAAACTTGCAATCCTCCTCAGTTTCCCAAGTCATCGGGATTACTGGAGTGTGCCACCATACCCAGCGTAAGATTATCTTATTTTTAAACAGCAAAACCAATCTTGACAATATGGAGACACCATCCTTAAATATATTTCATACTTTAGAGTTTCCAACTATCATGTCAATAGCATGGCAGGGAGTTCTGTAATTTAACTTCCTGTTGGATTTCCTTACTTCTGGCTCTTAGCCTATCATCAGGTGACTAAGAGTGCTGGAAGTCAGGCAGATATCTGAGGCATTTTTATACTGTGTAAAGGACATATTGTATAATCATTCAGAGTAAGAGAATCTCTATATAGAATCAGAGTTAACAAACATTGAAATAATAAGATGTAAGGCTGGGTCAAGTATGCATTTTTTGTTTTCTTTTTTCTTTCTTTCTCTCTCTCTCTCTTTTTTTTTTTGTACCAGGGATTGAATCCAGGGTCGCTTAACCCCTGAGCTACATCCCCAGTCCATTTTTATTTTTTATTTTGAGAGAGGGTCTCATGCTAAGTTGCTTAGGACCTTAGTTATTGAGGGTGGCCTTGAACTTGCAGTCCTCCTGCCCCAGCCTCCCAAGTCACTGGGATTACATGTGTGCACCACCATACCTAGCTCAAGTATGTGTTTATGTTTTAAATTTATTGTCGATTTGGGGCAGGATTAATAAATACTTCTAAAAATTACTAAATGTTCCATTCTAAAACTCTTTCATTTCATGACAAAATACCAAATTTGTTATGTTTAAAAATCTCTCTTTTCAAATTATAGCTACTTAAGATAATTTTAAAAATTCGTATTGTTTCCTGAATAGTATTATTCCTATGGCTAAAAATTCAAAATGTAAAGAAAGGTAAAAAGCTACAGCTACCCCTCCCTTTCAGCACCCAATACTGAGGAAACTGTAACCACTTTGTGATCCTTCTCAAGAGTCTACACATAGGAAATATGTTTTTGTGTATACAGTGTTCAGAGGAATTGTTATCAATGACTCATGCAAAAGACAACTTAGAATTTATAACAACACGTTTGTCATTTTTTATGAACTGAGTGTAACAAGATCGAGAACATTAACCAAGCCACTCACAAAGTATGTGTTGTATTGTTAACCACCAAACACCACCCTCATTTCAATGAAAACCAGAAATCAACACAGTAGAAAGCAGTGGTTGGCAGTTCCTGGCATGTTCCTACTGCATTACTGTGTGCCACAGATGCACTGAAGCTTCTTGGTGCCCAGCACTGCATCTATCCTCACACTGCACAGTGCTGGGAATGAAGGTGCACTTGCACTCTGCAATGAGGCCTCAAAACAGCAAGACAGCTCCAAGTGGCTAGCTTGATTTGCCCTCCAATTACATTTTAAAAACACAATAGTACACATTATGAGGAAATGAGAAAAAAATTCATGATTCACCAGAAGCGAGTGACCGCGGAAAAAGAATAGTAGACATTTATTTATTCTTTGGAGGCTTTCTACCATTTTTAAGTATCTTTAGCATCCTCAATTTTCTGAACTTAAAAAAAAAATGTGGAGCACTTTTTGGTATTAAGCAGCTTAAGAGAACATTTTTTACTTTTCTCTATTATATATCCATCTTCATCTTTTATAAATGTTACCAATAGTGTGAGTCTAATCTGCTAATGATATTTAGATTCCTTTAAGAGTCTTATTTATTTTAGTGTCTGTTTTTCATCATATAAAAATACAAGAAACTGCTTGCTTCTGCCAACTAGCTGGACACACTCATGTTCTGTAAAAATAAATGCAAGCTGTTACATATCAACAAGTTTAAGGGATAATACTATATTTCTGAATTTGGGGTCTTTCCAAAGTTTTGCAAGGAGACTTTTAAACTTTATACGATTCATTGGTCTTGATGACATTTTCAAATTAAAAAATTATATGACTAAAAACAAAACATGTGCCTATTAAATTTCATTTTAATTTTTTAATTTTATGTATGATGTAATAATAAAATAGCATACAAATAAAAAATTCAATTTACTTGATTATCCTTATATAAAATAACTCTGTATATATTCACCAGAAGTCTCTCCAATAAGAGAGAACAAAGAGTCTCTGTGATCATATTTAACCCATGAAGGCAATGGCATTGTTTTCTGAAAGACACTAATAAGGTGATTTATTATGTTGATGTAGTTTTTACTTTGGTGATAGTCCACGGATGCAAGTCCAAACCATCTAATGTGATCCAATAATGACTGAAACTATTTGAAATACCTAATGAACCTCAGTTACAACTCCAATGCAGAAAAGAACTACTGCTTACATCAAAAGGAACTAAGAGTTATTCTCTGTGTATTGGAAATTAACCACCATGCTAATGGGTACAGACTAATCTAATCTCTCTTCAGGAAGAGATGTGAGCAATAAGAAAAATAAATTGTTCTTGTTCATCCTAATTTATCAGCTATCTAAAGTAAATTATACATTTTCTAAAAGTCATGAACTTTTTAACGTTAACACAAGAAACTCTTGGAAATGCCCTTAAGAACCCTGGTCTAGGAATCCTTTGAGAATTTTTGATCTAAGCAATACATTAAAAATAACTCTTAAATCCCCAAATACTCAAAACATTCATATTTATGTGACTAGTTTGAGATGTCAAATGACATTCATTTATTGAAGTCATATCTCAAGATACTAGCGATACCAAATAGCAAGAAGAAAAAGAAAATCGAAGCTTGCATTTCTTATAGAAACTAATAGTTACAGTAACTGTCCTAAGTCTGTACACCATATGCATCAAAGACAATAGTTTGCTTAATAGTGAGACTTACTTGCAGTTGCGGTGAAGATTCTGAAGGCAAGTTATGGGAAGACCTGCTCCGAGGTGGGGGCTGTGGTGGTGTTTCCAAATTTGGCTGGGGGCCAGACTGAGGGATAGGTGCTGCCAAGGGGACAAGAGGCTCCTGCAACTTTTGAGCAGGTGGGGGCAGAGAAGACTGTGCAGGAAACGCGGCCTGAGGCTTCAGTGGTTCCGGAAGGAGAGCTGAGCCTGAAACACCAATGATTGTTAGAAGTTAGCTGTGTTCTAGAAAACCATGGTTTGTCTTTCTTTTGTGAAATGTTAGAACATTCTAGTTTTATGCCCCCGTGCCCCAACAAACAGCCTCATTTCTACTAGTGAAAAAAATTTATTTCCCTATTTGAGTAAACTGAGGAAGGTGGCAGACGACAAGGCAAAAGGAAAAAGAAACTCAAGGGAAAGTCCAAAACAAACTGGAGCCCTGGCACGGCACCTACCTTTCGGGGCCTCCAGGGCCTTGCTCTGGCTTTCAGGAGCCAATCTTCCAGCAGATGCCCGGGCATGGCTCTGTGGGGCGCTGATGACTCCAGCGCGGGGTGGAATGGTCTACAGCGGGAAAGGGACACTCAAGACAGTGATTTTCCATAGGTAAGATTGTGTGAAAATGTCTGCTTTTTCATCTCATTTGCTCTCCTCTCTGGCATTAATCCCCATCTTGTCATTTTACTTGTTCTCTACTAGTAGTCTGTGACAAATTTTAAAATCTTCATGGAAGAGACGGAGACAATGTCAGTGTGTGCGGGAAGACAGAGAGAGATGCACCTGAGCAAGTAGAGACTTGAGAAAAACTACACCCTCAGATATTTTTGTAAACCCACAAAACTATTTAACAACTACTAATCCAAATTAAATACGCCAGAAGGCACAGTGGTGGAAAAATGTTCTTTTCTATTTTCATGCTTACTGAGGTCTGTAAGCCCAAAATACTTATTTTAAGTAACCATTAACATGAACTTTCAACCCTGCAAAAATTCTGACTCATTCCCTATCCTTACAGTATTAACTAAAATAGAAAAAGTTCCTGTGGCAGCATGGTAGTGGAGTCAGTGCATGGCGATTTTATCTTTTTTGAAATAAAGAGAACGGGTAATAGATCTCCTTAGGTATATTCTATAGACAATTTAATTTGGAGAGTAGTACATATAGAAAATGACCTTCAGATTGTTAAGTTGAATGCTACAACAGAAAAGGAAAAAATTCTGTCTTTATGAGACGGCCTTTCCTAGGTTTCTACAGTCTTCATTTGTAGGTGAAGAGATAGCTCCAGATTCCACTCATCACACAGGGTTCTCTCTACTGGACTGGCCACTGTTTCCATTTCCTACTTCTCTTTCTTTTAGATTGTCTATCCTAGCTCAGAGGAAACACTCTATCATATATTTTTTTCCCTGCTATTTAAACTCCTTCTCACTGAAGGGGAGTTTATGTCTGCATTAATTGCTTAGAAAACATGATAAACAACATATCATCATCTTATGTACTTAAAGATATTTAATAACTATTAATTTTTTAGAAAAAGAGAGTGAGAGAGAAGAGAAGAGAAAGAGAAAGAAACTTTTATTTAGTTTTTCATCTGATTTTTGTTGCTCTGACACTTAGTTGTATATGTGGTGCTGGGGTTTGAACCCAAGTCCTTGAGTATGCCAGGCAAGCGTGATACCAGTGAGCCACTGCTCTAGTCCCCTGTTTTATCACTTTTATCCAAATAATAGTTTGTTCAGTTATTTTGAAGACTATGTGGAAATAATGTTATAGTTGAAAGGTACCTTGGAGTCATTAATTTCCTCATGTTTGAGTTGAGGAAACCAAGGCCTTGAAGGGTCACATGATGTCTCGGAGGCAACAAAACTGAGTAATAGCAAATTGGGATCCAGAACTGAGACACTCTGGCTCCCAGGCTAGGTGTGACCTACCGGTCTGGCTGCACCATGTCCAGCAGGTCCTGGGCCTGCAGGTCCTGCTTGAGGTGGAAGCTGATTACGTCCTAGAATAAAACATTGCATTGCATGTTTAAATATAAAAAATGACAAGTAAAAAGAAATTAGAAGCCATGTACTTATATTCCAAGTGTCTAGCTCATGATCCAGTTTTAAGGGTAAGTAGCAGCATTTAAGTGTTTTTACCTATATTATCTTTCCGTGTTGTTCCAGGGCTTTTGGGTGCTTTGAAGCAGGAAGGAAAAAAAATTAATCATAAGTAAACAATACAACAATACTGCATAACAACAGTCAGTTGTTCTGTTTCATTAGCAGCAGAAATGGGAGCATGAGATGGTAATAAGATAAGGCACTTAGCTTTGGATGAGAGTATGGGTATTACTGGTCCCAAATGAAATATTCCAAAAGAGAAAAATTAAGAGAGACCTTTATAGGAGACAAGCATAGCGCTTACTCTGAAGCCTTGCTCATGGGGTCACTCTAAGGGCATAGTCCTCACAGAGCTCTGTCCATGAAACTTGAGAATAGATGGTCAGAGCATGAACCATGCTCTGTGAACGGTCACAAGCAGTGACCACTGGAACTGCTGCTCTTTAGAGCTTGGCAGACAAATGGCTGCTGAGCAATAGGCAGGGCTGTATTTTTGAAGTTACACAAGCGGCTGCTCAGGATGTGCTTTTAGGGCTTCATGCTGTATTACTGCACTTAAAGTTATCTTATGGTGAGAACCTTTGGATCTTATAACAAAATCCTGTGATTAAGATAGAAGACAAGTATATATGCATCTTATCACTAAATATCTATCTGTGGAAGACAGTGTTAAAATGTGGTTTAAACTCACTAGAAAGCTAAAGGATGAAATGAAAATTACTCTTCGGGATAAAAGTAGAGGGACTAGCAAGGATCCTCAGATTTTTTTGCCTTTTTGAAAATCAATTTCAGTGCATTTGTTATATAAAATACATCATCACTTTAATAGCTAATCTTCACACAAGGCGTCTAGTCTCAATAGTATTTTAAACAAATCTAGTGCAGTACCAATATACATAGAAACTTCTATATTTTCTGAAATCATCCACAAAACACTATATTCTTTTTTTTTTTTTTTTTTTTTTAAAGAAACAACTTTATTTAGTTTTTCACATGGCTTTAGTTGCTCCAACACTCAGTTGTGTACGTGGTGCTGGGGTTTGAACCTGGGTCCTCCTGCTTGCCTGGCAAGCGCCGAAACCGCTGAGCCATCGCTCCAGCCCAAAATACTATATTCTTGAACCTTAATTATATTTACTAATTTTTAAATTTTGGATTAGTGAAGAATGTTTCTAAACATCTGGCATATTCCAAAAAACTTTCTTTGAAGGCATTCTTCATAAATAGTAATGTCACAACCTAAGTATACAAGAAATATATGTGAAACGGTACGAACAACATACAAATCTTGGGGAAATTAAGTGGATAACTATTAGAAACATATGTACAACACAGAATGAAAAGAGAAAAAATACAAGGTATACAAAAGGAAGGAGAGGAGAAGTTTACATTTGGACTAAGAAAAGATTTAGTACGCCTTTAAACACTGGAGTGTTTGACATTTAGAAATAAAATGAGAGAAGCATTTCTATAATGCAAGAGTCTTGTTACCTTCCATCTCTCTCCTAGCTACCCCAGGACTGGGAGGGGCTCCAACACCTTTTCAGAGAAAGAACAAAAACTATATATTGTTCAGGGCCCACAGCACAAAATGAAAGGCAGATACACAATTAGTTTTGCACAAAGACTCTTGTCTTGCTTTAAATCTCACTCGTGCTGGGTAAGTGCTCTGCAGCTAAGCTGTATCCCTAGCTCCTGAAGTGACTCCAGATGCTGAGCCCCAAACTCAATTCTCACTTTCTTCAAATCAAGGAACAGGGCTGGGGGTACAGTGCTTGCCTATCCTGTACAAGGTGCTGCATTTGATCCTTAGCACTGCAAACACAAATCAAAAACTGAAGAATAGAAGTGGATAACAACTTCCTTTTTATATGAGATCATCAGCAGTAGGGAATAAAAAAATGTGTTTAATGAAAGTCTTTTGCTGTGTTATCATCTCATTCATTATATCCAGAGTTAAATCACTAATACAACCTGTAGTATTTGACAGTAAAAAAGGGGGAAAAACATAATGCAGTTTCAACTCTCCCCACCCCATATGTATGTGTGTGTGTGTGTGTGTGTGTGTATTTATATATATATTTTTTTGGTACACAAGATTGAACCCAGGGGTACTTTAACACTGAGCATGATCATGCCCAGACCCTATTAAATTTTTTTTTCTTAAAGACAGAGAAGAGAGAGTGAAAGAGAGAGCGAATCAATTTTATTTAGTTTTTTATGTGGCCTTTGTTGCTCCCACACGTCATTGTGCATGTGGTGCTAGGGTTTGAATCTGCATCCTTGCACATGCCAGGCAAGCACCATAACTGCTGAGCCTCTGCTCCAGCACCCTTTTTAAATTTTTTTATTTTGAGAGAGTCTCACTAAGTTGCTTAGGGCCTTGCTAATCTGCTGATGCTGGTCTCAGACTTGCCATCCTCCTGCCTCAGCCACCTGAGCCACTGGGATTACAGGTGTGCATGACCAAGCCCAGCTAATTTAACAGAAAGACAATAGAAGTTTGGAACTATTTTTAGCTGGGTAGTATGAATTCATTCACCTTGACTTTTATCAAACAAACTTAAATGTCTCGCTATTATAGGGATCAAACTCCAAAACATTAATGAACCCAGATGCAAAGATGAAACAATTGTAAATGGTTACCTCCAAATTCTTTTCTAGCAGGTGCAGGACTCCTAGCCCCTTATAGTTCATAAGAAATATGCAGCAGAAGGGAAATGATATTAAAAAAAGAGTTGAAATGTCAAGATTTGCTATAGTAGTCATGATGTCAAATATTAGGTAGGAATTTTACCTAAGTATCTAGATACTATTAAAACGCTTCTGTTCAAATGCAATACTCATAAGAATTAAAGTAACAATACTATAACTTCCATTGTTGGCCAAATATGAATATGTAAAAACAAATTCCAGCATTATGTACAACTATAATATACCAATAAACAAGTGGAAAAAGACATATTTAAACAAATATATAAAACTTTACATTAAATAACATGCATGCTCTTTAGTTCTAACCATACATTTTATAGAAACTAGTCAATTTTAATGAATTTACAAAGCCAGAAATGAGAATTTTTAAAAATTAAAGCTAGTTTTACCTAAGAACAGTTTATGTGCCTAACCACATCAAATTAGCAAAACCAAAACAAACATCTCTTGTATACTTGTAAGAAGAAAGTTCTGAAAACATGCTCAAGAAATCCACTTGGTAAACATGTTTTTTTAACCTATCTTGATACCTACTGTGTTCTTTTGAGAAAAGCTGAAGTAGCAACAGTGATAAAAAAAAAACAACTAAATCTCGAAACTAGTGATATAACACGCAGAACATTGTAAAATAAAGTGGGTGTAATTCAAATCTAGCAGAAGTGGGAACAGGGGTTAGTTACCTGAAGGTGGAGGTGGTCTCTGTGGGGGTGCAGGACGTGTGGGAGGAGCAACTGGGCGGGGAGGGGGTGGCCTCTTGGGCTCCAAGGTCTGGGAAGAGTCTTTCTGCTGTGGCTGGGCTGCAGGCTGACTGTCAACAGGCGAACCTAAAAAAGTACAGCAGGTAAGAAGATCAGGGGACAAGTGGGCTGTGGCAGAAAGGAATGCACTTCATAGATATGTACGAAAGTGTCCTATTTTGCTAACTTAAAAAATGTGTACATGAACAGAGAGAAAGGGTCACATTTTCAGTGTGAATAACAAAAGCAGCCAGTTAAACTGCCTGTTTGTTTTGTTTTTTTTTAAATTTTCAGGGCTGAGGACCGAACTCGGGGCCTTGCTCATGCTAGGCAAGAGCTCTGCCGCTGAGCTAAATCCCTAACCCCTAAACTGCCCTTTGATACCAGAGCTACAATGATGCTAATTCTACACTGACTTCTTTTTTTTTTTTTTTTTGAGGTGTGGAGGGCTTTTCAACCTTGTCAACCTGGAAGGTTGACAAATCCAAAATCCAACAAATCATTTGGTTGAAATATTTTTTTTGGGAAACAAAGTACAAGCATAAAAATATACCTACACTGACTTCTTATCTTAGGCCCAGGCGCTGAAAGCTGATTCACTAAGTAGCCCTATCAAGAAGGTACAAAGTACTATTTTAGCTAAGTCGTGTGCAGTCTGTTGGCCAGCAGATAAAAGAGAAAGAAAAGCCCAAATAGTTATGGATTCTCACCATAACAATAGAAAATCATCAATTGTAAGGCATAGATAACACTAACCCCATAAAAAAAGGATTAAGAAAAAAAATTTCATCTAGATGCATCAATAATGAGTTTCCTTTCCATTAAGAGTTTATTATCTGCAAATTCTCCTCTTTTGTGTGCAAGGTACTCATCATAGGGGCACAAAAGCTAAACAACAGTGGCTCTCTAAAATCAAACATACTGGTTAGAGAAACTCATATAACACTTTCAAGTAAAATACCTACTCTGTGAACTTGGAGGCCCAGGGGTTCTGGATGGTGCTCGGCTTGGTCTGATGGGAAGGGAAGGTACAGGACCCTCTGCTATTGTGGGTGACTGGCAGGGACTGGTCCGGGGTGAAGAGCTTGGGGAAGTGCCAAGGCCAGAGCTCGAAGACGGCTGAAGATGCTGAGGAAGCAGCTCCTCTACTTCAGCACTGTAGTCGTCCACATCACCTAAGGGAAAGCCAGGCATACAGAGAGCACCATTTCAGCTCGCTCAGAGGCGTTTCACAGGAATCGATACACAAATGACACATGTTAACATTAAGATGCTGCTGGAGCACATGGACTAAGCATTTAGGCATGCATAAAAGAGTTACACGTAAAAAACTACAAACAATACAAATGTTATTATAGAAAACACCTCCGAGTACCACCACCTGAGCTGGGTTGACCACACAGGCTTTTGCTGTTCCCTGAGCAGCCAGAAGTGGATGCTTTCCCTCCCAATCTGTCTACTGTCTCCATGGAACTGCTATACTCCCCTGGCCACCTTGGGTCTGGTTCTATAGGAAACCAGCTCTCAGGCAGCCAGCCACACACCCTTTCCCAGAAGTCTCCTCCCTTGTGCTCCCCACAAGACAGACTCTTTGTTTTAGGTGAATGCTAGTCTCTCGGGGGTCTCCTCATCTCTATTTACCTTAGGGCTGGAAAATGGGGTCAGGGTGCCCCTTACAAACTAATTCCCATTTCAGAACATTAATCTTCCACCTCTAAAAAAAAAAGTCTCATTTCTTTGAAGCTATGCTATCAGAGATTTATTTAAAATCCTCTACCTCCCTTGCTGCAGTAATCTTCAACCTCCATCCTTCTGGTCACTGAACTCATTTGTCAAGGACTAAGAAGAGAGCAAGATGGCAAGATGAGCTCTACCACCTTTCTGTGTGACATGTGGATAAGGCATTAAATTTGCGGTTTTCAGACTCTTTTGGGCTCCCAAAGCTGCCTGGAAATTGCACAATTTCCTCGTTGACTCTTTACATCTTCTCAGGAGTTTTATTTTTTATTTTTGGTATTGGGGCTTGAACCCAGTGGTGCTTAACCACACTGAGCCACATCCCCAGGCTTTTTCATTTTGAAACTGGGCCTGTATAAATTGCTGTGGTTGGCTTTGAAATTGTGATCCTCCTGTGTCTGTCTCCTGAGCCACTGGGATTACAGGCGTGGCACCACTGTGCTGGGCTCAGGAGGTTTATCTTGAAGTTTCCCGACTCTCCTACTCTTCCAGATAGATAACTTCAACACTTAAACTTCACAGTGAAGAAAAGTCTTAAGATGGGACCCCTCCACACACATACAACCTGCCTGCAAGTTGGAGTACAATCCCACACTCAGCACTCAAGTATTTGTGGAGGGAATGAAAGGAATCCCATCCCATTTTCTCAGAGATCTTGCTGATATTCTGCCCTGCCCTTCCCCAATCAGTACTTTCTCTGGTACCAGCACTCTTCTGTCGGCACTAAGCATGGTCAAACCTCTTCTATCTAAAAACAAACAACAAACACCCTGGAACTCCCAGTCTCTGTGGAGCAACTGTCCTCTTTTCTATCAATCTTAGCCAAACTTCCTTGAAGAGCTGTCTGCACCCTCTCCACTTCTTCACCTTCCACCCATGAGTTTCTACCATCTGGCTCCATCACAGCACTGAAATTGGTCTTAGGAAGATTACCAACAGCTTTCCTCCCTGTTATTTAATCAGAAGGACAAGATTCTATCCTTACTCCTCCTCTTCTCTCTATGGTATAAGACACCACTGACGACTCCTTCTTGTTATATTTTCTTTCCTTGATTTGAAAGCCACAAAATTCTCTTAGGTCCTTGACATTTTTAGCTGTTTCTTCTCATTTTCCTTTCATGGGCAGCCATCTTCTGCCTATCTTTGAACGGAATCTTCATATTCGATCTCAGAACTATTTTTCCATATTCAATTCATTCTTTCTTGGCTCTCCATTACCCTAGTATTAAGCCAGAATATTAAATGGCATACATTTATTGACCATTAAAGCTACCTTGTTAGTACAGCACTCTCTCCTGAGCACCAGACCCACATATGCAACAGCTGACATCTAGACCTTGAGACCCCAGAGACATTTGAAATCCTACCTATTCAGAATGATGAAATTCCTTTTCCATCCCACAACTGTTCCTGCTGCCGCCTTGGTATCTTCCTCACAAACGTCCTTGTACAATTAGTTCAGCTCTTCCTTCTCCCTGTCAGCCTATGCATGTTTTTTCTCTCTGAGTCATTCCACTCTTCTTTAATCCAATTCCCTCTCAATCTTCAGATTCTTAACTTAAATTTCAATTCCTCTGAGAAACCTTGCCCAATGCCTCA
>PVKS010017198.1:0-42484 GCA_004027875.1 Aplodontia rufa | reverse complement strand
GATACCCAGTTAGGAAAGAGATATCCTTTTCAGGGTGAAATTTGTAAATACATATAAATGGCTATTTTACAGCACTGCAGATGTAAGATAGAGCTTATAACCGTACACTATTATTGCAAATTCATTAGAACTATTTAATCAAATAGGGGCTTGATTTACACTTCAAATGTTTCATCTCTAAATTTGTATATCTTATAAAATGGCACATTAGCTAGGCATGGTGGTTGGTACACACCTGTAATCCCTGCAGCTTGGGAGGCTGAGACAGGAGGATTCCAAGTTCAAAGATAGCCTTAGCAACTCAGCAAGATCTTTAAAAATGGCACATGAGCTAGGCATGGTGGTACACCTGTAATCCCAGCAGCTTGGGAGTCTGAGGTAGGAGGATTCCAAGTTCAAAACCAGCCTTAGCAAGACCCTAAGCAACTTAGAGAAACCCTGTCTCAAAATTAAAGAAAAAATAAAAACCTAAAAAGGGCTGGGGATGTGGTTCAGTGGTTAAGTGCCCCTGGGTTCAATCCCTGGTACCAAAAACATGCATAAATAAAATTGGCATACAATGGACAGAATCAGAACGGTTTCAAAAGGTTTATAGTTTTAAAAGTATTTATATATGTATCTTCTTATAAAATCAGATGCTATAAAAATACATATATAATGGAAACATAAGTACACAAAGGGAGAATGTAGCAACCTTATAGTCTAATCAACCTTTGGGCTGAATATAAACCTTATTAAAATGACCAGTACACTTAATTTATGTCTCCACTTTGTGACTACTCTCATGTTAAGAAAAAGAAGAACGCTATGATTAAGGATTTTATAGACAGCAGAAAAAGAATGTCTCAACCTAGAAGTTATTTTATTTTCATTATGAGCTTTTCTTCAGGTGAGTTGATACTTATAAATATTGCCCTCAATACAACTGATTGCTATTGAAACAAATAGATGTGATATCCTAAAATGCATGAAAGTTTAGCCTATTTAAGGTAAAGTCAGTTTTAATTAATGGAAAACAAAAGCAGAGTCTTCTGAATTTAGAGACTATCTTCAAGTATATTATAAAAATCAAATCAGTGGCTAAAAGGACCTGTTGACATGCTTAAATGGTTAAATGTTACAAACACTGTTTTACAGTTCACACTCCACCCCCAACTGCGTTCTCTTTGCAACAAACCAGAGAAATATTTAGAGTAGGCAAGAGCAGGAAACAGATTCAGAAAGATAATTAATTGCTCAGCTTCATATGGGTAGGAAGTAGCTGTGCCCAACCAAATATATAAGGTGTGTGACTCATAAATGATAAGACACATTTTAATTAAAAGCAATTCCAAACCATGTATTATTAAACTCTTCAAAGGCTATTTAAAAATAAGTATTATTATGGTCACATTATTTTTCATGGCAAACTTCTAATTCACCTCAGCCTAGATTTAACTTAACCCATTCCACTGTAGTAGTTATTCAGCTGTTTAATAACTAAGTAACCATCAAACGCCAGTTGATGTGCAAACAGCTAGATATAATGTAGTAAGAAGATAGAAAGTTATCTTTCTATCTTAACAAAGTTCATCGTGGTCAAAAACATACTTAGATTGTATTAATAAAAGACAAGTAAAATTTCCACCAGAACACATAAAAGAGCCCTAGAATATATGTGGGTAGACAAAGATGGCCATGTCTGAAGTGACAATTGATATGTGAAATGAAGGAGAATCCACGAGAAGCTAGGCAGAATGGTAAGAATATTGCATGCAGAAGAAACAATTTCATGTGCACAGGCCCTGTGGAAGAGGAAGCATGGAGTCTACCTTTAAGAAATCGAATGCAAGACAATACAGGTAGTGAGCACAGAGACTCAGCACACAGTAAGACTCAGTGGGTGAAAGGACTGACCATGTATAGCCTCATAGTCTGTCTTAGGAACATTAGTTTTTAACTGTGGAGTGGTCTCAGAATCATTTCAAGTAGGTAGATGTGGCAAGGTCCAATCTGCATGTCATAAACATGCATTTTTGCAAGGGAGACAGCAAACTATAAGTCAAATCAGAGGACAGACAATGTTAACATCGTCAAGGACAATAGTGGTGAAGCTAGAAAACAGATTCAATGTGCATTTATGAAGTAAATTAAGAAGACTTAGTGCTGGGTTACATGTAGTGGGTGAGAAGAGAAAGTCAGGATAGCGAGATTTTACTTAATTAGAAAAGAAAAAAAAATCCCAACTAGAATGTATTCATGGGACATCTGCCTTCACAAAAGCTAATTGATGATTCAGGTTAATTACTGTTCTCCACATGTTGAATTTCTGACATAGTTTCCATAACCATAATTCGGCAACACAACAATGGCAGAGGCTGTCATACCAAAATGAATTGCTAACATATGCAATTAAAATAAATGTCTATGAGATGTAACTGTCAAAATAGTAATTATGACTTAGCTACATGCAGTTTGAAAACTTATTTTAAATTAAATTCCTGTCCTCTATATAGACTCAGCACATTCCAAACCAAGGTATATTTTTTTCTTTAAATAAAGAAAGGCTAAACAAATTTCCTTTCATTGCATAGTCAACATGATCCACATGAACTGAGTACACAACTGGGCACTGCTTTGAGTAGTGTAATGATTTGCACATCATGTTCACTTGAAATGTGCTTCAATTTTGAAATCTAATGAAGATAAACAGCTTCCGAGGTTTAAAATTCACGGTCATTTATAACAGTCATTGCATGTAAATAAGTTTTTTAAGGTAAAAGCACCCCATCAAACCCCAAACTACAACTTCATGTATTAAAGAGAAGTTACTAAGCAACGCTTTTCATTTGGCAAAAAGGAAAAACAGAGTGGGATAATTCAATGTGATCAAGGGTCCCAGATGTATTTCTCTGTTTGGTTGTGTGAGCAAGAGATAAAGAGCCTTCTTAGGTAAATAATCATAGTTTTCTGTAAAAATACTACTCAAGAAGAAATATTTTACAATATGCTTCTAGCAAATCTTTTTATTTTTAATTAGAGAGAGAGAGAGAGTGATAAAGAAAGAGAGAGAGATAGAGAGAGAATCAGTTTTATTTATTTTTCCATCTGGCCTTTGTTTCTCAAACACTTAGTTTTGTATGTGGTGCTCCAGTTTGAACCTGGGTCTTGGAGCATGCAAGGCAAGCGCTCCAACTGCTGAGCCACTGCTCCATCCCCTTGAGCAAATCTTAAGGAGATTAAATTTCACCATTTCTGAGACTCAGATTTTAGTTGTAGTATAAGTATAAGTAGAAGAAGTAACATATTATATCCTAACATCTCTGAAATCATGATGCCTCTTGTAATTGATATTATCTCACAACGTCTGGTAAAATAAGTACAAGGGACAGTCATTACATAGTTGCAATTACCTGCTCCTGGTCCTGGCTAATCAAACTATCTTCCTCCTGTCTGAGTTAGGAGCTTTTGTTGGTATAGCCCATGCTATATGTTTAAAATATATTCTCATCACAGAAATAAAAACTTATTATTCACACCAAAAGGCATGTCAATTAAAGGACAGGGCATAAATTTTGTCTTGGTAAAATTTTCTTCACTGGAGGAATAAACACAATTAGTAATAATTATGAAAGCAACAAATGGGTGCTGTATGAAATAGAGGAAAGATATCCACAATTGCATGAAATTGTGTTATATTTTGTTACTGACAATGGTGTGAAAGGATGGCCTGACAGGCCATTCAACGCAAATGAAGGGAGGAAAAACTTTCCCAGACCCTCAGAGTAGGTGGTAAATGTTTCAAAGCAATGAGGGAGAGGGACAGATATGATGGTTTCATGCAATGGATGGTGGTTATATCATTAATGAATGAAACAGTCATAATTTTATTGTAAGTTTTTTTATTAGTAAAATGATGGTATATCTTAAAATTAATGTCATGTTAGATCCAGGAAAATAAGGTTATGAAAGAGTCATGATATGACAGATGGAAGATGAAGGTTCTATTCCCCATAATTTAAATAATAATCTAGAAAACCATGAATCAGTATGGTAACTTTTTTGGGTTCCATTTTCATCATCTGTAAAACACTAGTTTATTACTAAGGAGTGAGTTCTATGATATTATGATAGGTTGAGAATTGCTATAAAATATTAAATTGAACAGATATGTTTTAAAATGGATACACTATATTTTATTAATTTTAAATACTTACAATAAATTTATCTTAAAGTATACAAAGAAGAAAACTTGTTTCATGAAAATTTGTATTCATTTGAAACCCCAATAACCATTAAAGTAATTACCATTTTTCTATAAATTTGTATTTAAACTTTTAAAATTAAAGCATGACAGCAACCACACTAATAGTGGAGAAGAACAAACAGTAAGTGAAAAGCTAGGTAAATAAATACACCTGGTCAAATATTTTATACCCTTCAAACTAGAAATCACCACTGTTCTTAATAAAAGATTAGATGCAATAGATCACTGACAGCTTCACTGGCATAAATAAAAGATCAAATCAGTTTGACTGTAACTTTAGTTTAAAATAAGTTTTGAGTCGTTAAAAAAATCTGGTATAAAATGCCTTGTAAAGTTTGTGCTATATATGTGTTAACTATTTTCAATAAAGCAGAATGTTTATGTAACCAGAAAACAGCATCATACAATAATTGTGAATAAATGAGAGATCCTTATGAAGTAGTAAAATCTAAAATTCTATAATGAGATAAAACATTTCAAAGGAAACCCAACACAGATAGGTACTATGTGAGATTACATACAAGTCTGAGGATGCTAAAGGACTAGGTAATAGAGATATGCTGGGAAAGGGTAAGCATTTTAGGTTTGCAAAAAGAGTAGTGCTAACGAAGGTGAACACTTCCACTGAAATATGATTAGCCAAAATCACTGAATAATTATGAAAAGTCAAACAAACTTGTTTTTTTTTTAAATTGTAATTTGGAAACATGACATCAAGGGAAACTATACAGACCTATTGATTATTATATATTTCAAAAATATTTCAAAATTGATTTTTAATTTCAGTATATTTAGTGTTGGTATGGACTGCAAGACAAATATCCCAAGCACCTAAATGGAGTAGGTGCTTGTAATGAAATTACATTGTTTTAAAAGGCAGAAAATTATACTAAAAATCAATCTTAATTTGATATATATGCGATATACATATTACATTGATAATATAAGATCAAAATATGTATTCCAAGTATAGCAAAATATTAATAACATCATTAAATCTAATTATCACAGCACATATAAATTCAATCTGAATTAAATATATTCCTGTCTTGAGCTGGAGTGTTAGCTCAGTGGTTGGAGCAACCCCAGCACCACACACACAACAAAGTGCTGGAAAAACAAAGGCCTGATGGAAAAATAAATAAAAAATTGATTCTCTCTTCCCCCCACCTCCTTCTCTCTGTCTTTCTTTAAGAAAATAAAAAAAAAATTCTTGTCTTAAAGTTATACAACTTAGAAAACTTTATTAATAAAACTAAATTGTTTTCCTTCTCCATTGCTGTTGTTATCCATATGTTCTCTTTTTCTTTATCTGAATCTGAACTATGTACCTTATGAGCATTCATTAAGAACCATCTGAGTCTTGTTCCTCATGTTCCCCATAAGTTACGTCAGTCTTAAGGGCAGAGGAGTTATGTTAGGAGGCAGGTCTCTGAGTCTCTCATTTCTAGCTGGTATTGAAAGCAGAGGTACAAACTGCTCTTTTGTTTTGAACTATCTTTTCAAGGATCTTTATTGTATAGTAAATAGCCTTGTGAGACAGATTCCCATTTAAGTACCAAGGGCAAGTTTTTTATTTTTTGTTTTTTACTATCTACCGTAATCATGATTCTCTACAGAATAAAGCAAATTTCAGTCAGAGCTGCATTCTGTGCACTATGAAAGATGCAGATTTCCTAAGCTCAGGTCTCCAGCTGTAATATAAACTCATTGTTTTAGTAGTTTTGGTGCCCTTCATGTCAACCCCAAAGCACTTGGAGGGACAGTGAAGTTCATGCTACTTAATGTGCAATGAGTAATAAAGCCTTTGTCTCTGATCGAGGAGTATCATGTTTTCTGACAGTATATGCCATGAAAACCGTGGCATGCTGAACTGTTAGTCTGAAAGTAGGGTAAATTCCCAAACCTTCACTTTCTCTATAGAATTCAAACTTTTCTTTCAAAAGAAATATATGGATTCTCCTAGCAACTCATCCATTTTCTAAGGATTTTTCAAGATTACAGGAAAGTAGTTAGCCCATTCCATGTATAATTCTTCATAATATATAAATATGATTAATTGATGTAATACAATTCTGACTATTGTTTTCTAAAAATATATAATGATCAATCATTTGAGCTTAGAAGGATTAAGAATTACAAGACAATTCCAACAAGACATCATCAAACCAGATTTCCCCATGCCAATCCATTTTCTTCACATCTTCAGTTGAACTAGGAAAGTTTATATTCAGTGAAAGAGAGAAAACTGACTGAAAATTTCAGATGAAGTTTTGCTAATCAACAACTGTTTTAGTCAGCTTCAGTGTATCTGTGACCAAAACACCTGGTAAGAACAACATGGATGGCCTGGAGCAGTGGCTCAGAGGTTATGGCACTTGCCTGGCATGCACAAGGACGCAAGTTCAAACCCCAGCACCATGTACATAATGAAGTCTCAGAGTAATGAAAGCCACATGAAAAACTACATAAAATTGATTATTTCTCTCCCTCTCTCTCACTGTCCCTCTCTCTTTTTAAAAAAAATTAAAAAAATAAAAGAAGCATAACTTGGAATATAATTTTATTTTTAGTTCATGGTATCAGAGATCTCAGTCCATAGATGGCCAACTGCGATGCTCTATGCCCACGTAAGGCAGAACATAATGGGGGAAGGATGTGGCAGAAGGAAGCTGCTCCCCTCATGGCAGCAAGGAAGCACAGAAAGAGAGAGGAAGGAGTGTAGGAAAGAAGAACCCTTCCAGGTCATGTCCCCAGTGACCTACCTCCTCCAGCCACATTCCATCTGCCCACATTTATGATTCGAACTAGGATGGACTGATTAGGTTACAACTCTAATAGTACAATAATTTCACCCCTGAATATTACTGCACTAACACAGAAGATTTGGTGGGATACCTCCTATCCAAACATAACAACAACCAAGAAAAATCATTCGGTATGTCATTCTGAGATTGTTAAAACAATTGTCTATCAGATTTGTGGACATGTTCACCAAATGAAAAGTCTCTTTGCTTAAATGCACATTCTTCCCCTCACATATACACCCTCTACATATACTGTTTGAAGAAAAGTATCCTATGTCTCATTTAAGGTGTCCCTGTGTATTGTGAGAAACCACTAAGACAAGCCTGAAATGTCAAGAGGGTAGGTGACCAATAGATAAGTCTACAGAGCTATGCCTATGATAATGGCTGAGTGCTGTGTTTGAAACACGCAGTTACTAAACATGTGATCAGTTTAAAGAAGTCAGCAATGCAAAGATAACAAGGCACTGAAACTTGTTAACCTGTTGATATTATTATAAACTTCCGTTGTGGACCAATCTGTTAGGAAAAAGAAAAAGGTGTCAATATTCAGACATACTTAACTGTATCTTTTTCTTATTTTCCTTATAGAAAATTACATATAATAGATTGAAATATATATAATAGGTTAAATTACATATAATAGATTGTGCTTCACACAATTTAATGTTAAAAACCATTATTTGACAATGTAATCTGATAAATGTAAATAATAGGGCTTACTAACCTAGTTTGAAGCTATGTAAATTAAATTACTAAATTTTTATTACATCCTCTAAATATTCCCCATGTTCAATATATCAAAATATTTCGTTATTCCTTATGAATTTTACTTTGAAAGTCAACTGTAATCCTGATATTTTGTGGTAAGAAGGACAAAATTCAAGAGAACTTTAAGCAATTCCCATGGAGAGGAGCAGTTAATTTGAAGAAAATATATGATAATAACAGTTGCCAGAGTTAACCTCTCTTTTTATCTGGTAAACAGTAATTCCATGGCCCATTTTCAATGACTTCTATATAAAAAGGCCAAGCTAACCTTAGATGTTGAATATTGTAACAGAATATCAAACAGAAACCTTGATACTCTTTCATCATTTAATATTTAGCATTTCTTCAGGTAACTAAATAAAATCCATTCCCTCTTGTTTGGGCAGGAGGCATTTAAAACTGTAAAGTACTTTAGATATCATCAATAAAACAAGTTTAGTTCCATGGCTCCTCCATCTATGTTCCATGGTCTGATGCAAAGAATAAGAGCAACAATCAGGAAAAAGTGACTATGGCAGGCACAAAGCAACAATCGTCAGGCGCATGGTTTCACAATAGCTATTGGAACAGCCAGCAGAGGATAATGACTTTCAGTCACTATCAATGAATAAATTATTCAGTTGCAATTCCCAATAATTCATTGCTATTACTGCCAGTAATCAAGTTGCCTCGTTTGTTCCTTGAAACTAAACTGAACTAAGAAATGTGACTAATTAGTCTTCAATCATTCCACAAATAATCTGCAGTGCTGGACATTAACTATGTTAGTAATAGATGAAGACCCTGTATATTTCTAAGTCAGTGTTATTGCTAAGTAATTGCACTCATATTATTCACCCTTCTATTGGTGAAGAACATTGTGGTGCCTAGATGAAGTTAGATTAAAATCAATTAAAAAGATGAGCTGGCTTTGTTTACCATATATTTTTATAATGTATTTGACAGCTGTTTCCTCAGTACTACTGAATAATGCATATGAAGCAGATACAACCCCTTTGAAAAAACCAGTGCTTCTTAAATCTCTTTTTGGAATGTATTATCTCCAAACAGTGTTTTGAAATGAATTCCACAATCTCAAGTTTCAAGATGGCACTAAAAACTTTCCATATTTTGTACTAATGCTTAATTGGGAATAAATGTATGGCTAGAAATAAGTATTTCAATATCAACACAGTATTAAGGTAGTCATACTTTATAGGATGACATTTAATATGAAAAGTCAAGAAACTTATTAACATCAACAGTATATATAATGAAGTCATTAAAGGACCAATCTCATATTAGGTGTAAATATTCTTCCTGTAAGAAAAAAAATTGTTAGTAGCTATTTTTACTTTTTTTCTGGGCAGAGAGTTAGTACCAAATTCTAAGGCACAGGGGCAATTAAATACCAAAACATCCAAACCACAGGTCACTCACTCCCTTATTGTCAAAGCCAGCTAGTACCAAATAAGGTTGTTTTGTACGCACAGATCTACTCTCAAATGCATGCCCATGTAACTGGTTTAGTAATTGACTAATTCTTTTCCCAATGGTCACTTTTCATAGGTCATTTTTTAATTTGACTTGTCACTTGATAAACCGTGTCCTTCAATACTTAAATTTCCAACCTTCTATATTACCAGACTATTAATGTGAGGCTGTGCTCTACAGAGACACACTGATTTTTATCTAGGGCTATTTTCTTAAAATTTGTTTAACAACTCATTACCAAAAACTTTAAGACCATACTAAGAAAACCAGTATAAGTCTCCATTTAAAATCTTTATATCTAAGGGTCAAAAAAAAGTTTACACCTAACAAAAGCTCAATTTATGTCTTTTTCCAAATTTATAAAATTATCAACTAATTATATCTTACAAAAGTCTTGCTTTAAAACTGTTACAATAATAGGTCATTTTTCATAATTTGAAAATGACTAAAAGTCCCCATTAAAAGCCATGAAATGTCCACAAAACACAAAGATAACTGTATGCCACTTTAGTATCTCATTCAATATATTTTCACTTTCTTTGCAAAAAAGAGACTGATATGCACAGGCAGCAGGAAGAGAAACATCTACTATATAGACTTACTTACAACCTATAAGAAAACGCTTCATTTTGTGTCAGTTAACAGGAATCTTAGATTAATAAGATCATCCCCAAATGAAATGGTGAAGGTGGGGACTGAAAGAAATGTTAGGTATATTGAGTCATTAATTTCAATAGTTATGAAGCATTTCCAAAACCTTTTGGAAATATTAAATTGGATCCCATCAATAAAGTTGAAATATAGATATTTCATTGAAAGTAATGCTAAAATGAAATCACTAAAAATGAAATAAAAGCTATTTCACTGGGCACTTCCTACCAAACTCAGCCAGAAAAAAAAAGTATATATATATATATATATATAAAATCTCCAAAAAAGGTAGGAAAACAATTAAAAGCTAATGGTTCTTCAAGGGAGATTACAGTTCAAATTGAATTGAAATTTATTTTAAAATACTAAGAACAAGAATATTAAAACTAAAGACATGATTTTTAAAAGATAACCACCAGAAAAGCAACAGGTACCCTGTATGGGTGAGATGTTTAATTCTAGATCAAAAGTTTCATCTCTTAGCTGCTATTCTGCTGAGATAGCAAATCTCAAAATCAATCAAACATAAAAGCAAAAATTATAAATATACTTTTCACTTAAGGGAGCTATTTTAAATATTACTAATTTTCTTGTCTTTAGTTGTTCCTAGCCTGAAGTGTTCTTTTGCTTATGAACTAAGATTTGTTATAGATATGTATAGAGAAAAGCTATACATATTCATCTTTTCACATGAAACTATTAGTCTTTAAGCCATTAAAGCAGGGCAACTCTATATAGGAAGCGTTTTTCAAATTTTTGCATTTCATTTTGTATGTCAAAAGCCAAGCTTGTAAAACTGAGCTCAGGGGTTAACCAGGCTGCTGCTAAGGCAGTGCTAGAGTCAAAAAAAAAGGAGAAAATGATCTGGAAAGATATGAACATTAAACCAATGTGCAGGATTCCTTGGAAGCCCTATGAAGAAACTGGAAGAAAACATATTCTGATTTCCAATTTGGGAGCTCTGGTCTTTAAGAGGGCAACCCAGGCCAGGGACTTTTTTCCAAAATAGCCAACCCAGTAATGTCTGAGGAGCTACTGTCCTGAGAGCTCCATGCCAACAGGAAGTCCAGCCTAGATGAGTGGAGGAGCAGGGTGGAACAGATGTACCTCACAACATTTCTGAGTCCGGCTTAATTCTAGCCTGTTGTGCATTCTGAACTGGCTGTTAGTGTTCTTATCCACAGACCAAAGTGGATCTGTAAGGTGACCCCAGAGGGTCCATCAGGAAGAAGGTATTTGAGATCTGACCTTACCTGTAGGCAGCTTTCCCCTTTACCAACAGATGAGGTTTGTGAAGATTTTATCTGCTGTGGACCAAATAAAGAGACCAGCTTTCAGGTGAAGCCAAGCTGGCGTGTGAGGTAAATTATAATTCCCAGGATAAAACAAAGAGCATACCACGGTACTAGATACACCACATTGTGATCATGAATTCTAAAAAAAAAAAGAAAAGAAAAGAAAAAAGAAAAAGAGAAAGGGATGAGAGGAGGTAAGAAAATAGGAAACAGAAAGAAGGAGGGGAAAGGAGAAGAAAAAGGAAAAAAAGAACAGGAAAATGCAAGGAAGGAAGAAAATGTGTGCTTACCAGATAACAGGATCCATTAAGTCAATGGCTTTCACATGTACCTCTGATTCAGCAATCTGAATTCAAATTTTAGCCTCAACTCACCAGTCAGTATCTTGGGAAACATCAACTGATCTATCTAAACTTCAGGTTAGCAATATGCAAATTATCTATTGTGTAGATTTTTCTCACAAATTCAATGAAATAATATATTTATATTATAAAATGGAGCTGCTATTTACAAAGCTAACTGTCCTCCATGGAGAGTGTTAAGTGGCAGGAGCTTTGGTCAGTAAAAAACTGTGGAGTGTCTGGCACTACAAATTTCAGGTAGTAACTTGGGAGAGGGGAATTGCGAAGCAGAATGTGAGAAGAATTTGACACTCTGGTTAGTTATGAGAAATTAGGTAAGGACCAGGGGAACAACAGAAGTAGCCAAGAAGGAGCAGGAGGCTGCACAGTAAGGGATCGGACCTACCTCTGTACACACACATCTTTTACAACACTTGAAGATACCACCAAAGGATTAGTGTGAATGAAATCAGGAAAAGCTTTTCAGAGTTTTATGAAGGCAGCTGAGAAGAAGATGGATAAGGGAGCTGGAAGTGTATGCTCTAGTGGATGCAGGAGAAAGTCCTGAGAATGTGGGCCTTCCAGGCCATGGAACTGGAGGCTAACCTAATTTAAAAGACACTTTGAAATGCAGGACTGGGTCCTAGTTAACATTAAAACAAGGAAGTACTTATGTAAATTGATTTTAATAGATGGGTGATAATGGCAATTGTTATAATTGGATGTGAGAGTCCCCCAAAAGCTGGTGTGTGAGACAATGCAAAAAGCTTAGAGGTGAAGTGATTGGGCTATGCAAGCCTTAACCCAATCAGTGAATTCAATGGATCGCCATGAACTGAGTGGTAACTGAAGGCAGACAGGGTGTGGCTGGAGACTGTGGGTCCTGGGGGTGTGACTTTGGGGTATACATTCTGTATCTGGCAACAGCCATCTTTCTCTCTCTCTCTCTCTGCTTCCTAATTGCAATGCCCTTAACCACTTCCTCTACTGCACTCTTCCACCATGATGTTCTGCCTCACTGTGAGCCCCAAGGAATGGAATATGCTGCAGATGGACTGGGATCTCTCAAACTGTGAACCCCCAAATAAACTTTTCCTCCTCTAAAATTGTTCTAGACAGGTCTTTTAGTCATAGTAGTGTGAAAGCTGACTAAAAGAACGATAAAGATTTTCTAATAACAATGAGACTGATGGATTCCAAAAACTAGGACAATTTTGTGCTCCTTAACTACAGCGAGCCCTTAAAGTTTCTAATAATATCTTGGGAAGAACTGTGAGCCAGAAAGAAATATTATCACAAGAACACAATATAAGGACTACTCCTGTGACAATGAGAAAGACTGCTATGACTAAGGCAATTGTTTAGGATTGGCCTAAACCAAAGCAGTAAGACAGGAAGAGGAAGGATGAGATGCAGGACAAGGATGACAAAAGGTGGTCAGTCTCATTTATCGACTCAGGCAAGATTGCAGACATGCTGGAGCTATTCACTGAAACAGGTACTGCAGGGTGAGAGGCAACCTTAGGACTCTTGAAAATAACAAATTACATAATTTAATTTTCCATGTCCTATAAGATATGTAGGAGGTAGTATCTGAGAGAGAGGAGGAATAGAAAGTTGTAAGTTTCAGACTTATTACACCTGAAACTACCCTAAAAAAGTATGTTGAAGGAGAAGATAACAGGGCTGAGGTCAAAGCTATATCTTAAAACTAGCATTTCAGTAGTCAAGTGAGAAAGAGAAGCCTGCAGATCGGTCTGAAGCCACAGCTTTCTGAGTGTATAGCCTTGAGCAAGACATTCTGCCTCAATGAACTTCAATTTTCTCAACTTGTAACCTGAGGATGATAACACATAGTTAGCCATGAATGGTACATGGATTCTCAGGGCCGACTAAATACTATGACTCTTAAATCCTGACTTGAACATTTCTTTTTATAAATAGTGAATACATTTGTGATGGAAGGCATAAAGTTCCAAGTAAAATGTATTTAGATTCATTAGTTGACTTTGACCTTTCAGAACACATTTTCTCACCTGTAAAATAGTTTTAAATTCACCTGTCTCTCAGGATTCTGTTGCTTAAGAGCAACTGCAAGAGTAGTACCTCTCTCCCAGTATCTGCAGTACAGCAGGAAATGTTAGTTCTTTCTACGCTGTATCTCTTTATTTCTCAAGTGCACTGTACCAGACATAATATAACATTTCCTTAATGACTCAGGGTTATCATTATGAACATCAGTTAATGTGATGTGTCTGAGATGCAGACGCAGCTGCAAATGTAATACAACATCAGGTGAAATGAACCACTCATGTAACACACAGTTGACTTCCCTAATTTTGTCATATGCATGATATTGAATACGCAACAGCTTGAGATGATTTAGCAGGCACACACAAAAAAAAATGTGAACAGCTGCCTTTCTAAGATTTGATATCATATATGGGAGAAAAACAAATGTTATAGTGATTCATCATCCTCTCAAGTCCAACGATTGTTTATTCTCTTGCAGCTAACATAGCTTCCTTATGTGTTGGCCCTTGCCTTTTATAAATGAAGTCTAGAATCTGTGTTGCACCACACTGTATTGAGCTTCACAGCTCTGTTCTACTGCATTTGAATTCATTTTCTTACAATACTTTTGAGCTTAAGGCTTATTAGAGGCTTACACCTCCTGTTAACTCCTCCACACAATCAGTTTCCTTTGTCTAAATACCCACATTTCATGCCATTATAACCCCTACCATGGTCATGGCCCTAGGTGAGTGGCCCAAGAATCAGCACCAGATGGCCCAAGAATCAGCACCAGATGGATGGACAGCTGATTCATAGCACAGGACATAGCCTGTGGTCTGAGAGGGAGACTGAAGTCTGTGCAATTCTGTTTTCAAAATGTTATAAAGATGATTGCTCAACAAATAAATTTCTGAATAAAAAAAGGGAGAGAGGAGGGACAGTGAGAGAATGAAAGAATCAAAAAAATGTTATAAAGAGGGGCTAGAGTGCTGGCTTGGCAGTTACAGCGCTTGCCTGGTACGTATGAGTTTGCAGGTTTGAACTCCAGCACCACATACACAATGAAGTGTCAGAGCAACAAAAGCCACATGAAAAACTAAATAAAATTGATTCTCTCTTTCACTGTCCCTCTCTGAAAAAAAATGTATAAAGTGAAAAAAAATAAAAACCAAGAAACCATGCCAGTCAGTAGTGAACTAATGGTGAAAGAGACCATATGTAATACAATGTCCGGAAGGACTAGAAAGATGTGAAGAGAATAATGAAGACAGCTAGTGATAAACAGACGACGGATTTGATGCACAGAGATGGAAAGGCAGAGCTGCTGCTGAGTGAGAGAAAGAGAGATCTTATTAAAAAACAGGAGAGAAGGACAACAAAGCAGGCACAACAGGATGGAGGGAGGAGAAGAAAAGGAGCGGAACAGCAGAGGAAAGGGACTGAGGGAGAAGAAACACAGTGATCCCTAAAGCAGCCCTGACACCCAAGGGCTTTACAGATCCACTCCTGATATGCATGCTACTTTAAAATACATTGCTCTTTTACCTGAATTGACTGAGAGGATCTTTTCTTTCAGTCAAGTAGCCTGATAGACACATGATGAGGGCATCAAAGCACATCTATCTACGCTGCCCTGGTGGAGCCGGCCCTGTGGACTGTGTTGTACTGTGATGGCTCCATGGCTCTTAATGACCCTGGGGACAGCTCAGGTGAATTGCCTCCACTTTCTCTCCCCCTTTACCCACTTTTTCTCCTCCTTCCAGGTGTCACACTGTAAAGACTTGTGTCTCCTTTACAGAATCATGAGGTATATACAGTTAACTTTCCAGGGTTCTGGCCTTTATCTTTTCTGAAAATCCTCCATTGTTGCTGCCCCTCTCTGCCAAGCCTCTTTTTCCTTCTCTGCTTTTCTTTGTCTGGTAGTTTCTGTCTCCACGCCTTTCTTGAAGATCTCTTAAGTTTCACAAGGCCTATAAAAACATCCAGGGCCCATGCAGCACCATCCAGAGCACCGTCTCCAATATTCACAATCTACGCTGTTCTTCACCACTTCTGCTTCTTCTGTTTTCTAGAAAAAGTAATGATATCTAGAAATTGTTCACTTATTCTTGTGTTCTGAGAGATACTGAAAGTCTGTCATGATTCATAAGGCTCGGAAGTGGACAGCTAGAAATTCCACCAGTAACAACTAGCCAACAGGGACACTTGCCTCCCCAAGGGAGCAGCCCATGTCAATGTGGCTATGTGGTCAGCAGCTATGGACAGTGCTGCTCAGGGTTGGGGAGAAGCTGAGCAGTGCCCATTTTTTAAATATCTGAAACACAAAAAACTGAAAGGAAAACAAAAAAAATCAAAAAAAGGGTAGACATTAAGGCAAATTGTATGCTTATTTTAAATACTAATACTTGTAACCTAAAAACATCAGGCAATGTATTTGTACTACCCAGAAAAAACTGCAAACTTTGTTAAAAAAAAAAAAGAAAAAGAGAAAAGAACAAAAAGATTACATGACTATATTCTCTCAATACCATCCATTTGTGTCTCGGACTAAGGGAACTCACAAAAAGGGAAGGTCAAATACCTAACTTTAAGAATCTAGGCTTTTTGTGAGTTGAGGCCATGGTGAAATGTGCCTCTCCTCTTTGGGATAATCCTTGCCAGAATTATACTAAGAAGAGAATGGAACAAGAACTAGTATTGGTTATGATCTTATCACAGTATAGCTCTCTGTTTCCAAGGTTTCCTTGGAGCCTTCTATTTGAATATTTGAACAAATTCTAACTAAAAGGGATAAATAACTAAGTGATAGACTTTGCCCTACACTAAACAGCCACATAATGTTGTACAATCATTTGTAAGCTGTAGGAATCATTACTTAATTCTTTAATATGAGTAGATCAACCTGACCAGATATCTATTATCTGTTAGAACTTCAAGATCTTATAATATTATGTATTTCTTTGGTCTTCAGTACAATAAGAAAAAAGTCTGAGCTGAAAGAATCTTTTAGGGGACATTATTGTCCTTTACTAAGGGACTTCAGTAAAACAACTATATAAGCTAGAAAATTTTATATATAAATTATTTGAAAACAGAGGCAAGCAAAAATGTCCAATATTCAATATAAAGGGTCAAAATTCATGTTATTTTCTATTTAATATCATAGAATTTTAGTTTATTTTGCCTTCTGCTTATTGACCACCTTTATTTCATGAAAAATTCTAGAAAACTGAGCTTGCCCAATTGGAAAGGAGATAAATTTAAGGTAAAAGGTATCTGAAACCTTCCCTCACAAATAATTCTGTGAGGATAAAGATGAAGATAGAAAAGTATGAGCCAGACATACTTAAGAGGCCTGCTTATGCTGGTCTGTACAACCCACTCCTAAAGGACAGATTTAAATATTAAAAGAAAATTTAGACTTGTTTCTTCCCCATTGCATAAGGGTAAAAAGGAACATGGAATAGCACTACTCTTGACTAGGGAAGACCTGAGAGTAATTAAATCATTTTTGTCAGTACATGAAATTCACATATTAAAGGTCATTGTTCATACGCAGCCAGTGCCAGGTACACAATGCAGTTTGACCTCTCTACTTTCAGTCTTTATTAGCCCCTCATTACTTCTCTTAACAACACCTAGGGATGGATCTCTCTTTTTTATTAAGGTAAAGGAAAACCATCCTCTCTTTCTTTCAGATTCTCTGAGACTTGATGGGTGAGTCTAGTTAAGCCTATTCTGAAAAGCTGGCCTTGCCACAGATGTATTCCAAATGAACTAAAAGGTCAACTGGGTTTTGGGCGGAAGACTCACTCATCTTTTTATACCATTTAACAGGGTCCTGTTTGATAATCAGAATTAATGATGAGACTAGAAACCCATAGAAACATGTACTTCATTCTGCCTTATGTTTACTGCTGGAAATTATATTGGTGGTTACATTTGTTTTATAGAAATGGCTGATGCTTATCAATTTGTTAGAAATTTACAAAGCTAAAGAGACCAAGTTTCCTATACAGAACAAGCAACAATATTAGGGCACTGGTCTTCAGAAGTTAAAACAAAGTATTGGTGGACTACATTAAACAATACTCCAAATGTTCTTCCTCTTTACCTTGTGCAGAAATATGGAGTAGGAGTGAAGAAACCAATTTATTGATTCTCATCACTTACTGAAGTGATAAATGCATGGTTTCAACTTGGATCAGTATTGCTTTTCTTCTATGATTTGAATGTATGTGTGCCTTCCAAAATTCATACTGAAACTTAATCACCAATACAACAGTATTAAGAGGTAGGAGATTTAAGAGACAATTAGTCATAAGGCTTCACCCTTGGGGATAGAGTTATACCCTTATAAAAACAGACCTTCATTAGTCAATGAATCTGCCAGTGCCTTGTTCTTGGATTTCCCAGACTTCAGAACTGTTAGAAGTAAATTTTCTCTTGTCTGTAAATCTTCCATTTCAGGTATTTTGTTGTAACTGCACAAATGAACTGAGACAATGAAAAAAATCTATATATCATAAAAGGCACAATTTTAACCATGGCTATACAAAAATTCAGTGGCATTAAGTATGTTCACAATGTTCTATAAACATAATCACTATTTCCAGAATTGTTTTATCATTTCATACAGAACTTCTGTACTCATTACACAATTCTTTATATGACCCAACTCCCAGTCTCTGATAACTTCCATTCCATTTTATATCCCTATGAATTTACCTATTCTAGGCACTTAGTATATGTGGACTCATATAATATTTCTTTTCTGTGTGTGTCTGGCTTATTTCACTTAACGTAGTGTGCTTAAGGTTCATCCATGTTGTAGAATCTAACAAACTTATGTTCCTTTATTAGTGAATAGTATTCCATAGTGTGTATATATCACATTTTGCTTATTTATTCACCTATTGATGGATATTTGGGTTGCTTCTACCTTTGAGCTATTAAGAATAATTCTGCAATGAACATGTACAAAAGTATTGGCTTTCAATTCTATTAGCATACATCTAGGAGCAGAATTGCTGAATCATATAGTACTCCATATAACTGAGAAATTGTGAAACTGCTTTGCACAGTGGCTGTATCATTTCAACTCCCATGAGCAAAACAGTTTGAACCTCATCCTCACCCACACTTGTTACTTTGTTTTGACAGTAGCCATCCTAATGAGTATGAGTAGTGTATATTATATTTTACATAATATTTCCACTAACAATGGACACTGGTGATTGTATACCACTATGTTCTGAATATGTGTCCTCCAAAGCCTCACAATGTTAAAGACCAATCCCATGCGTGGCAGTTCTAGGTGGTGGTGGAACCTTTAAAAGGTGAGATCTTCTGGTCACTGGGGACATGTCTGTGAAGGGAACATTGGGACTGCAGTCTCCTTCTCCATCCTTTATTTTACATCTCAGTCACGAGGTGCCTCCCACTACCAAAATTAATATGCTGCCCCACCAAAGGCCCAAAAGAAATAGAAGCAACCAATCATGGACTAAAACCTCCATAACTGTGAGCCTAAACATATCCTTTCTCTTTATAATCTGATTAGCTCAGGTATTTGTTACAGTAGCCTGAAGCGGAATAGCATGTTTAGACAGCATGCAATTCTTCTGACCTCCTTTCTAAAGTAGACTTCCATTTTTCTTAGTTATCCTCATTCTAGGTCTAGATGGTGAGCTGAATGGTCAGCCAAGAAGCTCATGGCAGTCCTTATTATTGATTTTGGTCCAGAATCAATTCAAGAAGACAAAATTAAAGGCTTTTAAGAGCTTGAAACATCCTTTCTCTCTTTTATTGTCACCTCCACCCCCACAATAAATGGAGGGCATGTTGTCCCAGCTTTTGCTGTAACCCTCTTATAAGTGCATGAGAAGGCAGTCCAAGGACAACCCTGCAACTCCAGTTGAGAACAGAGCAGAAAGTGGAAAATATCCAAATCCTTGATGAGGTAATAAGCTATAATCATTTAAACAGGGGTTTAAATGATCAATCCAGACAAAAACCATTCAAACCTGGACATCCTCTCTATCTGTGGCTGTTACTGTCTGTGAGGTAATAAATTGCTCTATTTTGTAAGCCAGTGTTAGATAGGGCTCTGGTACCTCTCTGTAGTACCTTCTCTGACTTTCTGTGATCATAGCAGGGGACTTCAAATTTGAAACAGGAAATAAGCTGAATCATAAAGCACTGGTATATTTTTACAATGAACAAATACAAATGAACGACAGCCCTTACATTATAGAATGCACCATCTTTGTGGTTTAAAAGTGAGTAGGAACAAAAAAGAGGAAACCATCCACAAATCAAAGGAAATTAAAATACCTGAATCATTGATTCTGTCTTAAATTTGGTTAAAGATTCCAGGATGAAACAGAATACATTTTAAGATATGTGAAAACATGGAGATGAGCAGGCATGAATCATATGCCGCCAATCTCTGATATATCCCCAAACTGGAGTCAATTTAATCCTTTTAAAAATTTGGTGACTCAAACCATGCTTTTTTTTTTTAACCATGTACTCCCTTGTACAAACTATTATTTCAAAGAAAAGTCTTAAGCCTTTCCTTGTGTCTGTTTTTATGTGAGATAAACTGGACATTCATTTAAGATATATGGTAATAATATCCCCTACTGTGCAAAAATTGTTTTCTTTCTCTTCTGCCTTCCATTCATTCCTTTTTTTTAAATTCATATACAGTGTGCACATGTCACTATTAGCAAATGAATTACAGAGTTCACTCTTACTTCTCCTCTAATATTCAGAACATATGCCAAGAAACCTAAATTTGGGCAAAGCAAGAAGTTCACTCTCAGCATGAATCTAGTTGTCTTCTATTTCAGGTCATTCTAGGGTAGAAAAAGGCAAAATATAATGGCCTCCCTGAAGTCATTCTTAGTGACATAAGAAGGACACCTCACTTAGAATATGCCATTCAGATCAACTTGTTCCACATGTCAATGCCCAGGACCCCCAGGAAGCACTTACCCTAATGACATGATGAAATGCACTGTCATAGGATGGGAAGGAAGCATGAGAAGCTGAGATACAATGACTCTTCTAAAATGTTCTGGTTTGGATTTATGATACACAGGTCAAGCATCACTTTCAAAGGACTTCGAAAGCATTAAAATAGAGAACATAGTATCTCTTCTGGGTCTTATCCTTTCAATGCCATTCAGCAAATTGTTCTTTAAGGCCAGCTCTACACTTCAAAGTGCATGATCCAGCTCACCCTTCTGTAGCTGCTGTTTCACTCTCCACTCCATTTTAAAGCAGCCAGAGCTGAAAATAGCTCAAGAATGTGAAGGCTGCATGACAGTGCAGTTGCCATTTCAAACATGCCAGAAAATGTTAAGCCAGTCTATTCTGCTCAAGTTTGAACAGTCCCAAAGTGAAATGGTTAAAGCTACCCCATAAAACATTCTCTGCAAAGAGAGGTCATTACAAAGGAATAAATATATAACTTATTAAAATTGAGGGGATTATAAATTGATGGAATCATTTGACTTTCAAGTAGGTAGAAATATAGTCTTCAAAGTAAATTAAACAAAAATCAGCTGTTGCTTTATTTTGAAAAAAATCTTAGGTGATTTTATGATATCCTATAACAACTTCAGTATTGATTTGATATTGTTTATAGGATATGTTAATAATATTGCTCAGGGATTGCTGTGGTGAAAGACAAAAGACTAAAAGTACAACATTGTATGCAGTTCTGAATTATCAAGAACAAAACTTAATTATTAGCAAGTTTTAAACATAGCTCAGCATTCTCCCCCAATGTTTTCTCTATAAACTTTCAAAGACTTAAAGTGTCATCTTTGCTGTTTAGAAGTGTGTTTAAAAAATATCAATTCAAAATGATCCAACTTAAAAATATTTAAGCCATGAAAACATGAAGTGTCTTTTACAATGCAGAGATTGAAGATGTTAAAGGTATCACACATGACCTCCATAATCTTTACAACTTCTGTGATATGGTACAATAGTTCTTTTTATTGAATTAGTATTATAATAGCAAACACTGACCACAATATTATAAGTGACAGATACACTACTTAAGGGATAATGGGTCCTCTTTGCCTTGATTGCCTTTCCTCTTGATATTTATATTTTAAAATAAACATTTATAGAGCATTTAATTTATCCCAGGTACTACTTCATTTGCCTTAAAAATATTAGCTCATTGACACTGCATAATTACCTCCAGGAAATGGCTAGTATACTTACCTTCATTTTACATGTAAGGAAACGCATACACAGCTAGATTAAGTAATTTGCCCAGTCACAGAGCTAGTAAGGAATATAGCCAAAATATGAACCAAGAAAGTCTGTCTCCAGAACCCATGTTTTTTTTTTTAACCACGCTATTGAGTCACTTAATCTGCTGCTGCTAAAGCAGAAGGAAGTGATGGATAATACGGAAAGAGAACAAAAGTCTAATTCTAATTTTGTCTCTAACTACATCTGACCTTATTCTTTATTAGAAAAATAGGTCTTCCTTAAGATTTTGTCTTCCTCTAAAATTCTGTAATTCAGAGCTTTTGACTTTAGATACATTACGATGATTAAGAGCATGAGCACACAGGGCCCAAACCCTGAGCACGCAAGGACTGAAGATACCAAAGGAACATCAACATGGATACAACATGACCTGTTTTAGAATTAATGCCCTTTCCTCTGCTACAGCTTTCACCAAATATTCCTAATTTTCCATCTGGTTTTAAAGTTGAAAATGGCTGCTCACTATAAATATAAGTGTCCTAAGACAATGTTATTGTGCAAAAATTGTATGAATCAGCCACACGCTAAACAGAGCAGACAAGAGAGAGCTTCTTCATAACCATGGGGACGAGAGCAATTCATATCTCAGTGCAAAACTTGAAAATGGATAAAGTTAATTCCACCAGATGCCACGCTTACAGAACCATCATTACAAGCAGCTTAGAAACAAAGCACCAAACTGCCCATTTTTCTTTTAAGTACCCACTAGGGACAGAAAGTAGTTAATGTAATTAGTTAATGAATTTCCATGTAATGCTAGAAAAGAATATAAAGATGACTCAATAACAAAAAAGTAGCCTAACCAGCTTACTTGTTCATTAAAACTAGATCAAATAATCTTGCATTCTGACTTTTACAATACACAGATTTTAATATATGAGCTCAGTGAAGGGAACACCAACTTCATAGATATTTGCAACAAATCAAAATGATCTGCATTACAATATATTGTCTCAATGAAGCAAGAGGATTCATTTTAATGATCTCCCACTGTGCCTTGTTATTAAGTGTCACTGACTAAGTATTTTTCAGTGACATTTTTTTTTCTCCAAAAACATGTCCTCACAATTACCAAACAGTTGGTCGATACAGAAAACTGAGGAGTCATTTTCGTTTGAGCACCTGACAAAACCTTTTACTGTTCTGAAAGAAGTGACCAGCAAATTGAGTTTTCTTTTTATTAAATTGATTGGCTGGATGCGTGGATAATTCCATCAAAAATTAACTTTATGTACTTTCTCTTCTCCATTCAACATATTCTAGGTAGATAAAGAGCTAGTCACGTCACTGAGTTTCAGTTAAATTTTCTGTTTATGAGGAATTTTCACTATTCACTACAATTAACATGCTTATAGGAAATTCATAATCCAAGAAAAAAATAAAAACATAGGCCTGAAAGCATTCTTTATGTTCCTTCCATACTTTTCCTCTCTAAATATATTTTATAGGCTTTGGATAGTAAGGTATATGTATTTCAATTCCTTGTTTCTCATTTAACATTATATACTATGTTTTGATTCTTTAACATTCATTCTTCCAAAAAGGATTTTAATGCCAGCAAAATATGACATCATGTGTAAGTAATATAATTTTCTATGAATACATATTTATAAACAAATCATCATGTGCATTTTCACTTTTACTGAGAGAAGATTCTTAAAACTAAAAATACCTTTATTTAAAAGCATGATCATTCATGAACATTTTATGTTTATTCCAGCTTCTACCACACTCAACTGGAGAGGTCATGTGGATATTTATTTTCATTAGCCCCTCTGCAGGTTCCTCATTATCCCTGGGGAATATTTTTTTGTCCTGACTAATTGGATGGGTAAAAAGGATATGACCTGCCTATCTTATTATGAACGAGTTTAACTTTTTCATCTGTTTATTAACCACTTGTACTACCTCTTTCTTCAACTTTAATTCTGAGAGTCTTTTTCTAGTTGCTTTTCTGTTGATCATTGATCTATCCTCACAATATTTTCCACTGGATATAGTTTGGTGTGACTGAGGCATCATTAATTAAAAATCAAGGAAAGTACTATTGTTTTCCTACTACACCATTTCATACTGCCCTCCTTATCTCCATATGCAAAATGTGATATTCACATAAAGAGACAATGAACTGAAAACGGCCTATGACTGGCAGGCTACTTTAGTCAACAAAATTAATTAAATGACAGTATTATATAGTTTGAAAATCCAAAAATCTCTTTCTGTGCTTCCTCAGAATAGACTACCATCATAGAAAAATATTTGTTTCAAATGTGAAATTTAGAGATTCACTATACTTGTTCTTTACACTTGGTATCCAGATCATTTTACTACACATCAATTATTTACATCTGAATATTTCCAAGCTAAATATTAACTATTTCCAAGCTAAAAATCTCATAGAAGATGAAACCATACAAAATCTGAACAATGACAAAATTCCATCTTATCTTTTTTCTTTTCTATTTTCTATAGAAAATATTAAAACAGTGACTGCAAAGGAAATATCAGAATAACTGATATGAGATAAAGACCAAAGCTGTAGTAGACCAATAGTTTGCAGCTACTAATCAGAACCAAGATACAAAGCTATCCCATAATCCTATCAGGGGCCACGGTTCTTGCATGCAGCCTAATTAAAAAATTAGTTCCCAAATGAATCTTTTTGACATTGTTCATAAAGATGGACTTCCAGAGTATAGAGTTTGGGGATAAACACACACACACACACACACACACACACACACACACACGCACACATGCTAATACACTGTTACATGAGTAAGTCTATTAAAAGGCACAAAATCACAAATATATTTTAAAAATCTAATTTATGAGTACAATATCACTCTCTTCTGTCACGTAAAACTAGATCAAACCTTGTGAATTTAGGAAGCTAAAATTGCTTCCTATTTGTTATAGTACAGCTTTTTTGCTGCTGTGACCAAAAGACTTGACAAGAACAACTTTAGAGGAGGAAAAGTTTGTCACTCACAATTTCAGAAGTCTCAGTCCACATACAGCTGACTCCATCGCTCTGTGCCTGAGGTATGGCAGAAGAAAGACGCTCAGGATATTATCACCAGGAAGCAGAGAAAGACTCTGCTCACCAGGGACAAAAATATAAACCCCAAAGGCATGACCTCAGTGATTCAATTCCTATAGTCACAGTTACCACCCATTTAATCCCTCTCAGGAGACTAATGCACTGAACAAGTAAAGACTTCCAGAATCCAACCATTTCACCTAAAAACTTTCTTTCATTGTCTCAAAAATGAGCTTTTGGGGGACACCTCATATTTAGGTCATAAAATTCCATCCCTGTCCCCCAAAGCACATGCCTGTCTTACAATGCAAAATACATTTCATTTCCAAAACTCCCCATAGTCTTAGCAGTTTTAACCTTGTCCAAAATGTCCAAATCGAAAGTATCTGAGACTCAATGCAAACTCTTAGCATGAGCTTCTGTAAAAAAAACAAAGTATATACATCCAACAGAAAGATGCATAGAGTAAACATTTCCATTCCACAAAAGAGAAAGAGGGGCATAGAAAGAAGTATTGGGACCAAAGTAAGACCAAAATCCAGTTGGGCAAATAAGTCCAGTAACTCCATGCTTAGCATCTGGGGTACATGGCATTGTGAAGTTCTCTCCAAAGGGTTTGCGTAGCTCTGTCCCTATGGTCTTGTTGGTTGCAGGCCGTATTGCCTCTTTCTGGGCTTAACTCTGCTTAATTCCTGAAGCTTTACTTAGCAAACGTTCCAGGGTAGTGGTATCTCTTAATCTTGGGAGTCTCCAGTGCTTTTTTGGCTTCCTTCTAATACTTCCATGTGCCCCCTTCTCAGGAGCTGCCTACAGGACTCCAACCCTGCTGCACTTTGCCTGGCTTCTCAGGCCTTTCTCGGAAATCTCTGTGAAAGCCTTCATGTCTCTCTAACTCCAGCACCTTGCATTCCTGAAGAACCAGGAACAAGTGGTTGACCAAGGTCTGCTGCCATATGGAGCAGCAGCCGAACCACTTGTGACCCTAGCCACAGTAGACTCCACGTGCCTGGGTGGTTGAGCATGGTGAAACAATTTGCTCGGTCCCCTTATCAAACAGGATGCACCACAAGTCTCTTCTCAATGGAATTTTTTTTTTTACTTTGGCATCCTTGAGACTGAAATGGGTGTGGTTTCCTGAATTCCTGAGATGCTCTCAAGCCATCTTTGCCTTTGTCTCTGCTTAAAATATTTAGTATTTCTTTACTGACTTTAAAATCTTTAACAACCACACTTTCCTTAGCCCCAGTTCTACTCTTACTTTTCTGGCCTAACTCCGCTTTTCAAATCTTTGTATTCTGCTTTGTGCTTCTGATTGCAATAGTAAACTTGGCAAAAAGCCACTAGCAATATCCATCCATGCCACTCCCTGAATGCTATGCTGCCTAGAAATTTCTTCTGCCAAATTAAGACTCACCTTTAAATTTAGACTCACAAAAAGTCTTAGGACATGGGCCAAATGGAGACAGCCTTTTATCCAGAACGTAACATGAATGGCCTCTATTCCAATTTCCAATAGAGTCATTCTTTTTCTCTGAAACCTCTTGAGCCCAGTCTTAACTGTTCACAGTCCTATCAGCATTCTGGTTTTCTGAGCTTCCATCAGAATCACCTGTGAGACTCCACTTAAAACAATCTAAAACTTTTCCAGTTTGCATCACTAAACTTTTCAAAATTTCTCCCACAAATTCCAAAAAACTCCAAAAGCTTCTGAACCACACAGCAATAACAGTAACAATTTCTGTTTTAGTCAGATTTTTCACCACTGTGACCAAAGACCCGAAACAAACTATTTTAGAGGAACACAATTTTATTTGGAGGCTCACAGTTTCAGAGGTCTCTGTTCACAGATGGCTAACTCCATTACTCTGTGCCTGAGATGAGGCAGAACATTACAGCAGAAGGGTATAGGGGAGGAAAGCTGCTCAGGACACCACCACCATGAAGCAGAGACTCTGCTCACCAGGAACAAAAATAAACCCCAAAGGCATTCCTTCAGTGACCTTCTCCAGCCACAATCTACCTGCCTACAGTTACCACTTATTCAATCTCTAATGTGCTGATTGGGTTAAGACTTTCACAGTCTAATCATTTCACCTCTAAATTTTCTTACACTGTCTCATGCATAAGCTTCTGGAAGACATTTCATATCTAAACCAAACACAATTTACACCTGAGATGAGAAATCCAATAGGCACATAAAACATGGATAGTAACAGAATAAAATGTTATCTACAATCAGTTATATACAAGTAAAAAGACTGTTGAAATGACAGAAGAATCAGGATACAATCAAGATGCTGTCTATTGCTCAGTTGTAACAATAATGCAAGGTGCAGGAGAGTACCATTTTTATTTTGAAACTAACTTACCCCTACTCTTTACACTGTGTTGAAGGAATGTATTATCTAATATTCTGACTAGTGAGTATGAATGTTTGCATTGAATTACTATCACTACCTCTTAACTGTAAATGAAAAGAGTATCTGAACAGGTTGCTGGAATTACAGAAATTCAGAAATAATAGCTAATTTTTTTAACTGCCTTCTCATTGCAAATTTTCTCTTACTCAAGCCTAATATTTAGAATATTAGCTGTACTACAGTCAAAATGTAACAAAAAATGAAATGTATCATTAAATTACATCAATATATATTTTGTTTTGTTGTTTTCCATCTTGAACAATTGTTCTTGTCATTTAACTTTTACAAAGTTTTGATGTTCTAATTAAATAGCATTAAATATGTGATCATGATTAATGAACAATAAATTTATACTATAACTTTCCAGTTATCAAAACTTTATACCATGAATGACATGGTAGGAAACTGACAATTTCTTTTGTGAAGGAATGAGTATTGTACTTTTGTTTACACAATAGGAAGTTATTAAGTTGTCCCCCAAATATACTCACATACATGTAAAACCATTAAATTCACTTAAGAATGATGTTTCATTTTGATGTTCATTTCATGTAAACCAGCATAATGAATGAAATATACATTCCATTTATGCAATGCATTATTATTAAAGTAGTTCATAAGAGTATAAAAAGCATTATACATTCAAATTCATTAATAGCACCTGTAACTAACTTATTTCTACTCATTTTCCATAAAAGTTCACAGATAATCCTTGAAAAAAATGAAAATAAGTTTATTTTAAAATGTTTAAAAGGACATTAGTGATATGTTGAATCTCATAATTCATTTTTTAAAGAATGGGAAAGGTCACTGTGTTCTCTCTCTTAATCTGGTACCCAAAGCAATAATTTATTCCATAATTACTGGTCCAAGTCCCAGAATGCCATGTACCTGAGTGAACCCACTATGACATATAATCTTATTTTTAAAATATATTTTATATGCAAAAAAATCAGGAATTAATCTTGAGTTGTATGAAGACATTCATCTTTACAGATGATGGAAATTAGTAATTTTGAATGGTAGTGACATGAAAAATTTTAACAATCTCTAATTTATAAAAAATATTGCCTATTTAGTTCTATGCACTTTTATGTGAATTAAAACATGATTCAAAAAACACAAACTAACCCAAATTTAAGAGTGCTTTATGTTTTAGTAATAAATTTTTAAATAGTATAATAATAGTAATGTTGAATTTTAAACGTTGTACATTGCTGAAAATCTAGAATATGTCTAAATTCTCTTGCTTATCCTAGCTCCCTCAGGTATGACAGAATGTCTCTATACAATCCAACTTGCTTATGTATTTGTTTCAGATATATATCAAGATAGTGGTTTACAGAAGGAAACATCAGTGTCACGTTTCTGTCATATTAGTCACTAGAGAGCAATCCTAATATGATTTCACGCTTTTAACTCCAAATTTTTGTCACCAGAGTGAAGCATTATATATGAAATTCATAAACAGGAAACATTTTAAATGGGCGTAACACAGAAACAAATTCTGGAAACAATTCCTTATGAAAGGAAGATGGAGCATTTTCTATGCTACCAGTTGGCTAATATCTCTTCACAGAGGTAAAGCTAAGATAGCTACCTAGCAGGCAATCCAAATTATAACCCTGGACACACTACATCAGGTCTCACTCTAAACTGCCTCATTTCATTTAACAGGTGATGTTGTTTTTACACCGTCTGCCCTCCAGTTCTCATTCAGTGCTCAGAAGACATGAAACCATTCTTCATATTTTCTTGAGGGGGGGTAGACAATTTATTTTTTTCACATGGCCTTTGTTTCTCCAACATTTTCTTTGTATATGGTACTGAGGCTTGAACGTGAGTCCCTGTGCATTCCAGACAAGCATGCCAACCGCTGAGCCACCATTCCAGCCCATTCTCTTTTCTTTTTTAACAAGGGAGAAGATTTTTTCTTTTTTTTTTTTATTAGATGGATATAGAGATACAATTGAGGGTGAAACATTATCAAACATTCAAGAACCACTGTATATATACTTAGTTATCCAGGGCTAATGCTATGTAATGGATGCCCAGCTTGGGTTCCCCCTGTTGCTGTTTCCCCCAGAACTCCTGAGTTAAATGGATATCTTATGGAGGACAGCGATCTCCTTCTGAGATGATTCTGCCATATTCCAACTCTCCAGTCTCCTAGGAGTTCTTCCTAAACCCTCCCCCCACCCCCTCCCTACGCCTCCAAGTATCCTAGGGAGTCATCTCACTGTTGGCTTGAGAATCATACAATTTGAAGTTATTGTTAGCTTAGCCATCTAACATATGGCTTCCCCATATATTCTAGCTTCCACAGATGAGAGATATCATTCGGCTCTGGGTCTCTGAGATGGGGATACTTCACTTAGCATAATTCTTTCCATCTCCATCCATTTGGCTGCAAAAGCCATAATATCAACTTCTCTAAGGGTCGAGTAGTATTCCATTGTATATATGTACCAAAGTTTTTGTATCCACTCATCAAGTGAGGGGCATCTGGATTGGTTCCATGATCTAGCTATAGTAAACTGAGCTGCTATTAACATTGATGAAGTCATATCCTATAATACGCTGATTCTAACTCTTTTGGGAAAATACCCAGGAGTGGGATAGCTGGGTCATAAGGTGGATCCATCCTTAATTTTTTGAGGATTCTCCACACTGCTTTCCAGAGTGGCTGAACCAGTTTCCAGTCCCACCAGCAGTGTAACAGTGTTCCTCTTTTCCTGCAGCCCCTCCAGCATCTGTTGTTGTTTGAATTTTTCATTTTTGCCACTCTAACAGGAGTGAAGTGGTATCTCATTGAAGTTTTGATTTGCATTTCCCTTATAAGTAATGAAGTAGAGCATTTTCTCATATATTTGTGGGCTTTCTGGACTTCCTCTGGTGAGAAGTTTCTTTTTAGATCCATAGCCCATTTATTGATTGGGTTACTTATAAGTTTGGTGTTTAGTTTCTTTAGTTCTTTATATATTCTGGATATTAGCCCTCTGTCCAAGGTATAGCAGGCAAAGGTTTTCTTTCATTCTGTAGGTTCTCTCTTGATGCTCTTGACTAGATCTTTAGCTGTGCAGAAGCTTTTTAGTTTAATTGCATCCCATTCATTTATTCTTGACTTTACAGCTTGAGCCATGGGAGGGTTGTTAAGGAAGTAGGTGCCGACTCCTATATGCTGTAATGTTGACACTACTTCTTATTCTAGTAAGTTTAAGGTTGCTGGCTTAATATCCAGATTTTTGACACATTTTGATTTAATTTTTGTGCAGGGCGAAAGGATTCTGCTTCAGGTGTCTACATATGGCTGTCCAGTTTGTCCAACACCATTTGTTGAACAGGCTATCTTTCTTCCACACAATGTTTTTGCCCCCTTTATCAAATATCAAATAGTTAAATATATGGGGTTTGTCTCAGGATCTTCTATTCTGTTCCACTGGTCTTCCGTTCTGTTTTGATACCAATACCAAGCTGTTTTTTGCAACTACAGCTCTGTAATATAATTTCAGGTCAGGGATTGAGATACCCCCTATTTCTTCCTTCCTGTATAGTAATGTTTTGGTTAGTCTGGGTCTACTGTTATTCCATATGAACTTGAGAATTGCTTTTTCTATATCTCTGAAGAATGCCATAGGTATCTTGATGGGGATTGCATTGAATCTGTATAGGGCTTTGGATATTATTATATTGATTCTGCTTAACCATGAGCATGGAATGTTTTTCCATCTAATCAGGTCTTCTGTAATTTCTTTTTTTAGTGTTTGATAGTTTTCTTTGTAGAGGTCCTTAACATACTTTGTAAGGTTAATGCCCAAATATTTCATTTTTTTCAAAGTGATGGTGAATGGGAGAGATTTTCTGATTTCTTCTTCTGCAGATTTGTTGCTGGAGTAAAGAAACGCTAGTAATTTACTGGAGTTGATCTTGTAGCCAGCTACTTTGTTGAAAACTCCTATAAGCTCTAGGAGTTTACTGACCGATGTTATTGGGTCTTCTAGGTATAGAATTGTGTCATCAGCAAATAGAGATAACTTAACTTCCTCTTTTCCTATACGAATACCTTTGATTTCCTTGTCTTGCCTGATAGCTCTGGCAAGGGTTTCAAGGACTATATTGAACAAGAGTGGGGAAAGTGGACAGCCTTGTCTAGTTCCTGAATTCAGTCAAAATGCTTTTAGTTTTTTCTCCACTGAGGATAATGTTGGCTATGGGTCTGTTGTAAATGGATTTGACATAGTTAAAGTATCTTCCCTTGATCCCTATCTTTTCAAAAGTTTTGAGCATAAAGTGGTGTTGAATTTTACTAAATGCCTTCTCTGCATCAATTGAGATGATTATATGATTTTTCTTTTTAATTCTATTTATGTGGTGAATTACATTTATTGAATTGCGTATGTTGAACAAGCCTTGTTTTCCTGGAATGAAGCCCACTTGATCATAATGTATTATCTTTTTAATGTGCTTTTGTATCCAATTCGCTAAAATTTTATTAAGGATTTTTGCATCAATGTTCAGCAGGGAAATTGGTCTGTAGTTTTCTTTCCTTGAAATGTCTTTGTTGGGTTTTGGAATCAGTGTAATATTTGCTTCATAAAAAATGTTTTGGAGTGATCCCACTCTATCAATTTCCTGGAAGAGCTTGTAGAGGATCGGTGTTAGTTCTTCTGTGAAGGCTTGGTAGAATTCTGCGTATATCCTTCTGGACCTGGGCTTTTCTTTTTTGGGAGAGCTTTGATTGCTGCTTCAATTTTGCTATCTGCGATAGGTTGGTTTAGGTTTTCAATGTCCTCCTTTGTTAAAGAGGGGATGCCGTGTGTGTCCAAGAACCTGTTCATGTCCTCCAAGTTATCAAACTTGGCAGAGTATAAATTTTCAAAATGGGTTGTGATAATCTTCTGAATCTTGGATGAGTCTGTGGTGATATCCCCATTTTCATCTTTGATTTTGTTGATTTGCTTCATTTCTTTCTTCCTTTTAGTGAGGTTGGCAAGGGGTCTGTCAATTTTGTTCAATCTTTCAAAGAACAAACTCTTAGTTTTGTTAATAGTTTGTATAGATTTTTTTTGTTCTCAATTTTGTTGATTTCAGCTCTGATTTTGGTAGTTTCCTGTCTTCTGTTAGATTTGGGGTTGGACTGTTCCTCCTTTTGTAGTCATTTGAGTTGAAGCATAAGGCTATTAATCTGGTTTTTTTCTAGATTTTTGATGTATGCTCAAAGTGCTATAAATTTACCTCTTAAGAAAGCCTTCATACTGTCCCAGAGGTTTCGGTATGTTGTTTCCTCATTCTCATTCAATTCCAAGAACTTCTTAATTTCTGCTCTCATTTCCTCTTTTAGCCATCCTTCATTTAAGAGGTAGTTATTCAATTTCCAAGTATTTGAGTAGTTTCTGTTGTTTCTCTTGTTGTTGACTGCTAAGATCTTAGGATTATGATCTGATAGAATACCATGTGATTATATACACTTTTTTGTATTTGTTAAGATCATCCCGTTGAACTACGATGTGGTCTATTTTGGAGAAGGATCCATGAGCTGCTGAGAAGAAGGTAAATTCAGCTATCTTAGGATGGAATATTCTGTAGATGTCTGTTAAGCCCGATTGATTAATAGAGTTGTTCAGATTGTCTTTATTGATTTTTTGTTTTGATGATCTGTCTAGAGTTGATAGTGGTGTGTTGAAGTCCCCCAGAATTATTGTGTTGAGATCAATGAGGGGATTATTGTCCTTAAGTATTTTTTCCATATATTTGGGGGGTTTTAATTGGGGGCATAAATGTTAATTAACATTATATCTTCTTGATGGACTGTCCCTTTGAGTATGATATAGTGAACCTATTTGCCCTTTCTGACTAGTTTTAGTTGGAAATTGATTTTATCAGAAGTTAGAATCGCCACACCAGCTTGCGTTTTTGGACCACAGGCTTGGTAGACATTTTGCCAACCTTTCACTTTCAGCCTGTGTCTATTTTTGAGTGTCAAATGTCACTTGCAGGCAACATATTGTTGGATTTTGTTTTTTGATCCAGTGGGCCATTCTGTGTCTTTTAATTTGGGCATTGAGACCATTCACATTCAAAGTTAGAACAGATATTTGAGGCTAAGTCTGACTTTGTATCAATTACAGAATTTTGAGTCATCTTGGAAGTCATCTTTTGTAAAATATGATTATTGACTTGCCCTTGTTTAAGGAATTAGGATATCGTTGGCATTTTCTTCTGAATGGAGAACATCTTTGAGAATAGTTTGTAGAGTAGGATTTGTGTTCATGTATCTTGTTAGCTTCAGTTTATTGTTGAAGTATTTGATTTCCCCATCACATTTGAAGCTGAGTTTTGCAGGGCATATTATCTTTGGGTGGAAGTTGTTATTTTGTAACACTTGAAAGATATTGTTCCAAGCTCTTCTGGCCTTCACTGTTTGTTCTGAAAAATCCATAGTGATCCAAATAGGTTTGCCTCTGAATGTGATTTGGGGCTTTTCTCTAGCAGCTTTTAGAATTCTGTCTTTAATTTCTCTGTTATTCAATTTGTATATGATATGTCTTGGTGAGTTTCTCAATTGATTAGGTCTATTTGGTGTTCTATAAGCATCTTGGATGTGATATTCCAGATCAATAGCAAAATGAGGGTAATTCTCACTTATGATTTTGCTTAAAAGGTTCCTGAAGCCTCCTGTTTGCTGTTCGGAGTTTTCCTCCAGGCCAATGATCCCCAGATTATTACGCCTCATCTCATCAAATATTACTTGGAAGTTCTGATTATGTAATATAAGCTGTTTATCTTGTTTTTCTTCTTTGATTTCTACATTGTTTAGGCGATCCTCATTGTCCGATACTCGTTCTTCAAGCGCTGAAGTTCTATTTTCAGTGGAGCATACTCTGCTGTTGGTGTCTTCCAGTGAAGATTTGAATTGGTTAACCGTGTTTTTCAATCCTGATAGCTCTGCTACCTCTCTTCAGAATGTTAATATCCTTGTACAGCTGATCTTTTATCTCATGGAATTGTTCCTTAATTTCATTTGTATCTCATCTCTTGAAATTGATCTCTGATCTCTTTCCTTATTTTCTCTCTCAACTCTTTGATTGCATTACTAATCATAATGCTGATACAATGTCTTCGGTTTTCATCTAGGGCCTTGGCTATTGGATCCTTGGGTGGGGAGTTCTGGGGTTGAAGAGGGGAGTTATTTCCCCTTTTCCTCATTTTCTGAGTCAGAGAGCTTGTCTTTTATTTCAGCCTTGTTACTCTTGTTGGAGTAAGTGGAGCTTCTTATGGCTTTGCCTTGTTGTGAAGGGGAGCTATTTGTTCAATACAGACCTAAAGATGCCAGACGGTTCTGTGAGAATTTGAGAGGCTATAGGTGCAAATACTAGTCTGTTTCATCTAAAACAGATGAGCTGATGATTAGCACCAATAGTAGCAGCTTTCTTTGAGAGAACTCTCACTGTGTATTATGATAGAAAGCAAGTACCCATTTTGAAGCATTTCTATTTCTTCAGGTATTAGGGTCTCTCTGAAATTGGGGAGAAGGAATGACTAGGAAGTCAAGGAGGTAAATTGGAGAGGTATAAAATCACACTTACTTTAGAGTATAGGGGAATTAGGGATTAGCGGGGAGTAGGTTGTTCTATTAGGACTAAGGAAAACATGGCACTGGGGTGTAGGAAGGGTAAAGACTTGGGGTGAGAATGAGAGAAAGATGCTAATATTTAGGGATTACCAGAGTACAGCGGTGAAAGAGGTTAGCAGTAGGGTTCAATAAGACCTACAGAAAGTAAGAGCCAATCACCAATACATACACACAAATAAATATTTACATCCACCAACACCAAATTCAGTATTATTGGTAAAGCAAGAAAGGAGCAGAGGAAAAAAAAAACAACCAAAAGAAACCCAAAAACCCAGAGTAATGTTAAAAATTTAACAATATTATATTCCAGCCAGATTCCCATTTAAAAAAAAATAAATAAAATAAAAATAAAATAAAATAAATTTTTAAAATGATGAAAAAAAACCCCACAAAACTATCTGGTAAAGTTCTGAGTTTTTCTGGCCCTTAGGTCAGCAAGTATGTATCATGGGGTGGTGCGTACAAATCTAACATCAAACTGGGGATTCTTTGGAGTTGAGCTTGTCGGGGAAAAACAGTTCGGTTGAGTCCAGTGGCCTGATTTTTCTTAGAGTATCTCCTCAAATTTTTCTGTTGCAAAGGGGTATTCAGATCTCCCTTGGTTGTAATCCTGAGATGGTTGCTTTCTGCCAATCCACACTCCAGATATTTCTTGGACCTGGGGCTCAGAAGTTGTAGATAATTGAGTTGATCTTATTGTAGTTGTGTGGGTCTCTGACTGATCCAAGGAGAGTGACCAGCCTGAGATTCGCTTCCTCAGGATCACTGGTGACCCACTCTGCGTGTCTTGTGATCCTCAGAAGTCCCAAGAGCTGCTCTGTGGGGTTGGCTGAAACCCACGAAAGATTTTTCAGATAGTGCCAGTGCTTATGTGATTCTCAGTTGCAAGCACTAGGAGACGCCCTACTAGAGAGGTCCAGGCCTACGAAGCCTTGGCTATGCAAGGAGTTCAGATGCTAAGGGGAAGCCCGTGCTGCCCCATATATTCAAAACTTTCTGAGGCAGGTTTCAAGCAGAGGCTGAAGCAGAGGATCCCCTATATAGGGATGAGCCCTGCTTTAGCAAGTTCTGTTCACAGGCTCCTCCTATTTGGGTGAGAAGAGGGGCAGTCTGAAGGGCAGAAGGTTTGCAAGCTGGAGAGGTGAATGGCAGTTCCTTACAGCCCCCAGTGCAGATGGCCAGTTGGTGGGGCGGGGGGCGGTAACGTCTGTTTCTGATCTTGGGGACTGAGGCCCTGTAAGGCTGCTGGGCTACCCGACCCGCCCCACTCTCCCACCTGGTGAGAGTACTTATGTTAAAGGACTTTAAAATCAACACTGTAACCCAAGGGCACCAGTGGAGAGTTATTGACCGGGGTGATTGAGTTAAAAATCTTGTGCGGAATCCTCTCCTTCCCAGGCTCTGCTGGCAGTGACCAGAAGTGTAGCAGGAACTCCCAGCACCACAAAGACCCTTTGGAAAAGGGCCCAATCTTGGGGCGATAGATTCTGGTTTTCTGGCCCCGATGTCTGAGGGCCCAGGAAGTGTTGTTTTTTTTTGTTTTGTTTTGTTTTGCTGAGCAACCCGCCCCGCCCTCAGGGAAGCGTCACAGTGGTGCGCTGCTGCACACACAGCTACGATTTCGCTAATGTGAGCAATTAATTCCCAGTGCTTTATGCGAGATTAGGTAAACTACGAGCAGTCAGATCAGGGAGTCCGCAGCCGGCTGGCTTAGGGTGTGTGGTTAGGAAACTCACTCCCTTGCTCCGTTTCTGCCCTCCGGAGCAGCTCCCCTCCCCCGGGTGTGGGGCTGAGTGCTGCGGGCTCCCCTAAGATCTCCTTTATATTCATTAATGGACCATGCTATTCTATTGGAGTTAAAGAATTAGTTGGGGATAATATTCCCCCACACTGGGTGCTTTGTCCTACCGTGGGAATCCGGATGCTATCCTGCAGGGTGAGGTACTCTCAGGAGCTTCTTGGAGTCAGTGACGGTGGGATGAAGGCCATTTTGAGAACCTCCCAGCCCATTCTTAATAGGCACAAATTGTTTCTGATTTTCTGACTCGGGCTTGGAACTGAACTCTCCAAGCTACACCTTACTTAGCAAAATATCAGTGGTCCCTGTTAGGCATTTTTTTTTATCATGCTCACCCTTTATATCCTTTAATGTGACTCTAAGGGAAATCAGTAAAATTATATCTGGTAATTTTTTTCATTCACAATAAAGCTCACTAAAGAATCTCTCAAATGAGATACTTTTAGAGAAATATTTACCATTCTATCAAAGATAACTTTTCATATTAATGTAGGAATTGAAGATGAAAATTCAATGAAGTAAAAATTTTTAAAGTAAATATCTGTATTTCCCATGGTTATACTGTCTGAAAACCAGCATTCTATCATTTGATTATACCCAATTGCTTCAACAAAAGCTTATCAAGACACATTACATAAGCCATAATTTTTATTCCTGCAAATCCTAACTGGTAGTTCAAAAATAAAAGTAACGGTACACATTCTGTGCTGACATGTTTTTAGAGTTCTTTCACACGTTAAGTCCTAAATTGTCCTTTTCAAATATACAGTTCTTTGAATAGAGATACTTAACGGCAGCTGCTAGTGGATCATTAATTACTATCTCCCCTTTACCTAGATTGACACTACAGCTACCCAAATATATTTTAAAGTTTCCAGGAAGATATTCCCATTACTAAAGTCTCCTAAAATGAATGTACACAAAATGGGCATATGTCATTTCTGGGTCTGAAATGCCGTCTGTTTTCTGTTGTTTCCCTCTCTACCAGCTGAACACAGAAGTGTCCATGTCCCACATTAATCATGCCATTTTATAATGGTGGAAAGAAAAGGTAGGAGAAACTGAGCTCTTGAATTACCACCAGGAGCAGAGCTGTGCCAACAACCTGGGCCACTTTCTTTAAGAAGAATATTACATAAGCAATAAGAGTTGATATATTTTTTAAGCCATTATAGTTCAGCAACTTATCCTTCTCTGTAATACAAGACATGGTGAGACACAGCATGAAGGATAAAATATGAAATTCTGCATTATGAATCAACTATACCCTTTAGTTTTTATGTATTTGGGAGAAAATAACGATACTTAGCAAATAGGCAACTGATCTAGTTAAGAAACAGATCTGAAGCACATTCATAAAAGGTATCTGGAATATTTCTATTGAGTTTCACTTGACCTTTAACTGATGGTTTAACTGTGATGATATTCAGGCATTCATTCAGCTCCCCCAAAGTTAGCTAATGCCTAGGAAAAGAATACATTTAATAAAAATTCTCAATAAAGTCACTTAAATTTAATAGTACACACTATTGCTTTTCTAAGCTTTAGATGTTAAAAGATGGAAAAAAAACAGTATTCTGAAAAAAAAAAGCCACTCAAATGACAATTTCTAAAGTGTAATGGGAAAAAAAGACATAATGGGAAAATGTAGGAAGAAGCATTATCGTTGATAAGGAGGTCAAGAAAACCTGCCATGGAGAAGCTCTTTCAGAGTAAAGTTCTAAGGAGTGAGTTTTCAGGAAGGCAGAGTGTATGTGTGTGCATCTGTGTGTGTGGGAGGGTGGGTGTTGGCAGGGGAGGGGGAGAAGTGGAGAGACACATTTTAAAGGTCCAGCAATACTAAAAAATAACACAGAAGGAGGGAAGACGATTAGAGACAGGGAGCATTCAGAGCATGAGTAGGAGGCAGTACCATGGTATAGAACTTGAGTTTACCCTGAAAATAACAACAAGTGATTAAAACCTGTAATAAACTAATATAGTTTGAACTTGGAATGTTCCTCAATGCCTCATGTTCAGAAATGAGGCTTTGGGAACTGATTGGATCATAAAGACTCTGGTTCCATCAGTGGGTTAATCCATTAATGGCTGAATGGATGAGAGGGAGGTGGGACCCAGCTGGAAGAAATATGGCACCAGGAGGCATGACCTGGAAAGGTTTATTCTCTCTCTGGTACTTTCTCTTTTTTCTTTCTCTCTATTCCTTGCTGCCATGAACTAAGCAGCTTTCCTCCACCTCTCCCTTCCTCCCAGGTATGCTGCCTTACTTCAGGGCCAGAGAAATGGAGCCAACTGACGATGGGTGCGAATCTCTAAAACTTGTGAACCAAAATAAATATTTCCTCCTCTAAGTTGTTCTTGACAGGGGTTTGGTCATAGCAACAAAAAGTGAACCCATATATTATCATATTTGAAGTCTGAAAATTTGTACTACATACAATGTGGAGTCTGGCCTGTAGGAAACGTGTCTTAAGACATTCTGGAAATCCAGCCTTCCCCGCAGAACTAAAGGAAGATGAAGCCTGAAGAAAATCAATGGCAATAGAATGTAGAATCTGGGAGAGAATTGAAAGGCCTGATGTTGCAATAACAAATCTTGACATCTGACTGAATATAAAGGTTCTGAGATCTTTTCAATAATAATAGAACAGTCAAACCTATTAAAAGAAAAAAATGATTAACTCAGTGAAAAATAGAAGTTATTTTAGTTATCAGACAAGTAACCTTGAAAAATAGTGTTATTATATTAGAAAATATTAAAAATTGCAAAACATTGAATTAGCAAAAATTAAGCATCAAAATGAAGAGGTAAAAGAGGAATATATACCAAAATGATTATCAATACTTACTTTAACAATCATCCAGGAAACTAGTGGTCACTAAATACTTTTCATTTGTAAAGGCCATACCACATAATTTTCAGTGTACAAAAGCTTACTTAATTAATCTTAAGAAGCATAACTCTACCTCCCAAACCAAACTTTGTTCAAAACAGCATTAAAAAGAAAATAAGAGAAATGGGAGGACAGAAGCATGAAGGATAAAAAGTAAATAAATACAGATCGCAGGGTATTCTACTTTGGGATGCTCAGTCTCCACTTTCCATTTTCTGTCATTACCTACACAGTACATGGGACCAAACTCACAACTCATAATATCCTCAGTAAAAATTACCGCCAGAAAAATTAGATTGTAATTGATCTAAAAATCTATTTCCTATGCATTCTATGCACCCACCTAAATTCTAATTACTGATGAATAAGTATCATAAAACATAAGCAACCCAAATTCAATAATACAGTAAAAAACCAACAGCTACCATGGCCTGGAAGAAATATATACCAGTAATAAAAGCATGATTGAATATTCAGAAATGTATCCCTCCATTGTTTCAAAGTAATACGTGAAAGAATAAGTAATAAATGAATAGAAACTAAAATGTCATTTAATAAGCTTTAATACACATTCTTGATTTTAAATGTACTTCTTAAGGAGAAGTAGAATAATTTGTACTATAGAAAATAACTAAGGAGAAAACAAAAGATGCATTTCCAATAAAATTGAGACTAAAACAAAGATACATTTCCATCTTTATCTAACTTTCAGGAAATTTTAGTCAATACTATGAAACTGAAACAGAAGTAAAGATCAGAAATCAAGATGATATTATTGATATTTTCAGATAACTTTTATGCATGAAAATGATATATTTACAACAGTAAGGAAAGGATAAAAGTTAAAATTATAATAATTAACATTTATTTTACTGTGATTAATTTTCTGTGTCAACTAAAACGAGCCATAGATTCAACATTACCTCTCAGTGTGTCCCTAAGGGAGTTTTCAGAACAGAGTATCTGATAGGTGGACTGAGAAAAGCTGAGTGTGTGGCATCAGGGCATCATGAGCACCATTCAAACCCTTGAGGGCCTGAGCAGAAGAAAAGGGAGGACCAGGTGCACCTTGCTTTCTGCCTGCTTGAGCGGGAGTGTCAGTCTTCTGCTGCCCTCCACACAGGCTCATCATTCTCAGGCATTCAGAATTCCACTGCTATCTGCTGCGGCGGGCAGCACCCGGGGCCCACACCATGCAGGCAGCTTTAAGATGGCAGCTGGCCAAACCAAGTCAGTTGACCTCTTGCTGTTCCTGGTTCTTGTGATTGCAACATCTGACCACCTAGGGACAACCAATAGGAACCGGCAGAGTTTTCTTCCTCATAGCAACAGCCTACGGATTGGTTCACTTTTACTATTTAAGCTGTTTGAATTCCTGAATAAAGAGAGATCTCCACAAGCAAAAAGAGTGTACATGTCGTTATTGCCACTTCGCTGGACGAACGCGGCAAATGGTGGCCCATACGGGGAACGTGAAAACCAATTGTAAGTATTAATGGTAAATTGAAATTTAACTAGCAGACCCTGTTTGAACAGGAGTAGGGACCTCGAGGCTAAAGGAAGAGTCTCCCTGAGGGACTAATGGAAGAATCTCCGCTGAGGGACTAACAGAAGGGTCTCCCTGAGGGACTAAGCAAGTGGCTGCAAGACAGCATCCGACATCCTTTAGTAGACAAATTTGTGTCAAGTTGTAAGTCTTTGTGTGTTTGTGGTATTGTTGTGTATTTGGTTTCTGTGTATTTTTGTGATAGCTATCGTGGAAGGGCTTAAGATTAACAATGGGATCAGAAATATTGCGGATCAGAATGGAACAGCCTCTTAAGGAGCTGTTAAAAAAGAATGGAATGCCTCTAAAAATGGCCACCGTCTGAGCGTTCCTCAAAACGGTGGAGAAATGCTGTCCCTGGTTCTTGGAAGAGGGGCTCCTGAACATCCCTCAATGGGAGCATTTGGGAGAGGAGTTACATAAGAATAATAAAAAGAATTCCATCCCCATAGGGACTTTGTCTATATGGTCTTTAGTACGCTCCTGCTTGGATTCAAAGCACTCCGATATGAGGGAACAATTTAGGGAGGGTGCAGAGATTCTTGAAGAGATAGAAGAGGAATTAAGCCAACCCTCAGAAAGGGGAGATGAGTCGTCAGACTCAGAGACAGAAAGTGATACTGAACCAGAGATGTCTGGGGCGGATCTGGAAAAGCGGTTTTCTCAGCTCCATTTAACTCCATCTGCACAGCCACCGGCTTATGATCTGGAGCCATGTGGAGGTGCTTGCTCATGCTATGCTGGGAAAACTGCCCGTACTCGTTGGGATGAAGTAGAGTCTCAATCCTTCTTTCCGGTATTGGAGGATCAAAACCAGCAAAGATATCACCAGCCCCTTGATATAAAACTTGTTAAACAGTTGAAAGAAGCGGTTATGACTTATGGAGTACAAGCAGCATTTACTCTTTCCATTCTGGACTCCATAGGCAGTTAAAACCTCACTCCTTTAGATTGGGGTAATCTAGCAAGGGCTTGTCTTTCTGGAGGGCAATATTTACTATGGAAAGTAGCTAATCAGGAACTTTGTTTAGATACAGCTCGCAGGAATGCGGCTGCAGGAAACCCTCAGTGGAGTCTGGACATGCTAATGGGCATGGGACAATATGAGGGACATGCTCAGCAAATTAATTATCATCCTGGAGTATACCAACAGATTAGTGCAGCTGCTATGAAATCTTGGAAAACACTCTCAGGCACTGGTGACCTACAAGGTCAATTATCTAAGGTTATTCAAGGTGCCAATGAACCC
>PVKS010017197.1:17990-42577 GCA_004027875.1 Aplodontia rufa | reverse complement strand
AAAAAAAAAACAATAGATATCAACCCTAAACAACTCCATAAATCAAATGGACTTGACAGACATCTTCAGAATATTCCTCTCAAAACTGGCTGAATATACCTTCTTAGCAGCTCATGGATCCTTCTCCAAAATAGATCATATTCTAGTTCACTAAGGAAATCTCATCAAATTTAAAAAAAGAGACATTATTCCATGTATTCTATCAGTCTGGGACACCATGACCCTAGCAATTAACAGCAAAAGTTATAACAGAAAACACATATACATGGTCCTTGAATAATACCCGAATGGATCCAAGAAGATGAGAGAAGAAATGAAAAAATTCTTGGAAGTGAATGAGAATGAAGATACAACATATTGAAACCTCTATGACAGCATGAATGCATTCTTGAGGGGAAACTTTATAGCACTGAGTGCCTACATTAAAAATCAGGAGAGATACCGCATAAATAAGCTTATCCTCCAACTCAAATCTCTACAAAGGGGAAGAACAATCTAATCACAAAGCCAGTAGAAGACAGGAAATAATCAAGATCAGAGCTGAAATCAATGAAGTTGAAAACAAAAAAAATTAAAAAGAATCAACAAAAAACAAAGAGTTAGTTCTTCAAAAAATTAAATAAAATTGAAAGACCCCTTGCCAGTCTCACCAAAAGAAGGAGAGAAATGAAGCAAATCAACAAAACACTGATAGAAAGGGAGTGATCACCACTGACCCCATGGAAATCCAATAGATTACAAGGACATATTTTGAAAACTATACCCTCTAATTAGATAATTTGGAAGTCATGGACAAATTTCTAGACACATCCAACATCCCTAAATGGACATTCTAAACAGCCCAATAACAGGCACTGAAATCCATATAGCAATTCAAAGCCTTCCAAAGAAGAAAAACCAAGGACCTGATGGATTCCCTGCTGAGTTTTACCACAACTATAAGGAGGAGATAGCACCTCTCCTTATAAAGCTATTCCAAGAAATTGAAAAGGAGGGAACTCTCCATACACTTTTTATGAGGCAACCATATCTCTAATACCAAAACCCAACAAAGACATATCTGAAAAAGAAAACTACAGGGGCAGGAGTGGTGCCTCAGTGGTTACAGTGCTTGCCTGGCATGCTTGAGTATACGGGTTCAAACCCCAGCACCAATTACACAGCAAACTGTCTAAGTAACAAGGACCACATGAAAAACTAAATAAAATTAATTCTGTCTTTCTATCACTGTCCATCTCTCTTTTAAAAAAGAAAAGAAAGAAAGCTACAGACCAATATTCCTGATGAACATTGATGCAAAAATCTTTATTAAGGTTCTAGCAAATCACATTCAAAAACACATCAAGAAGATAATTTACCATGATAAACCGGGTTTCATTCCAGGGATGTAAGCCTGGTTCAACATATGCAAATCAATAAATGTGATTCATCATTGAAACAGAATTAAGGACAAAAACCATATGATCATCTCAACTGATACAGAAAAGGCCTTTGATAAAATTCATCACTCATCAAAACTATAGAGAAGACAAGGATAAAAGGAACTTATCTTAACTATGTAAAGGCCATATATGACAAACCCAACTCAACTAGTATAATACTAAGAAGAGAAAGCTGAGAGTATTTCCACTAAACTCAGGAACAAGACAAGGCTTTCCACTCTCACCCCTCTTATTCAATATACTTCTTGAGACCCTAGCCAGAACATTCAGACAAGAGAAGAAAATCTAAGGGATAAGAATGGGAAGAGAGGAAGTTAAACTATCTCTTTTTGCTGACAACATGATCCCATAACTAGAAGATCCAAAAAACTCCACCATAAAACTGCTGGAGCTTATAAAAAATATTTAATAATGTGGCAGGCTTTAGGATCAATACCTGTAAATCAATAGCTTTCCTATACACTAAAATAATATGGCAGAAGTGGAAATCATTACCATTCACAATATCTTCAAGAATAAAATACTTGGGAATTAATCTAACAAAGGCAGTAAAAGACCTCTACAACAAAAATTATTAAACACTGAAGAAAGAAATTGAAGAAGACCTGAGAAGATGGAAAGATGTTCCATGCTTTCATTTAGGCAGAATTAATGGTTATTATGCCAAAAGCACTATACAGATTCAATGCAATCCCCGTCCAGATACCAATGTCACTCTTTACTGATATAGAAAAAGCAATTCTCAAATTCATTTGGAACAACAAAAAACCTGGAACAGCTAAAACATTACTAAGCAAGAAAGACAAAACAGGTGGATTCTCAAAATCAGGTCTAAAATTATACAATAGAACTGTAGCAACAAAAAAAAAAAAAAACCATGTACTGACATCAAAATAGGCATGAAGACCAATGGAAAAGAATAGCAGAATCTGAGACAACCCACAAATCTGTAAACATCTAATGTTTGGCAAAGGGGGTCAAAATATATGAACATATATTTATGTTCAGTGCAGCTCAATTTACAATAGCTAAATTGTGGAACCAATGCAGTTTCATTCCAGGGATGTAAGCCCTTACTGGATGAATGGATCAAAAAACTCTGGTATTTATTATATACAATGGAATTCTACTCACAGTGGAAGAAATCATGCTGAGCCTTCTTAGCCAAACCCAGACACTGAAGGGGCAAATGTTTTCCCTCATTTGTGGAGGTTAGAGAAAAACCCAGGCTTGGGTGAAAGGTAGTCAAACTCATATTTTGGACCCAGAAAAAGTGTAGAAACACATAATTTAGGGGACCCATAGGTATGTGGGGGGTGGATTGCCAGGGAGAGGGGAGGGGTATAACAGGGAGGAATCTAGGGAGACAATCAACAATGTAGCACTTTACCCCCTGAAAATCCAAGTAATACTTACACAATCATTTAATTCTGGAAATTTCATAATCTAAACATTTATTTCATTTGTAGGTACAAAATACATAAGATTCAAGAGACTGGGGAGTGGGCAATGTGGGTATAATTCTGATTTAAGAACAAATGCATATCATATTACTACTTTATATGCATTTATGATTGTACAATAACTCAACTCCTTAATAAAAATTAAAATAAATAATAAATAAATGAACTAAGACATTAAAAAAAGAAAAAAAAAGTTGAGAACCAGTCTTCTGGGGAGCAAATTGGTACTTTCCAGTACAGGTGAAGATGCACAGGCCCTAAATCCCAGAATTTCACCTAGAGAAACTCTGACACATATGTCCAGGAAGAAACATAGGTATACACATGTATATAGGAATATTCCCTGAAGAAATACATATAATGCTAAAAAATAGAAAAAACAAATGCTCAAAATCAAGGAACAAATAAATAAATGATGGTATATTCCCTTTTTAGCTTTTCACTTCTTCATAATAGGGAAAATATCTGATGCAATTATGTTATGTGTTTCTATTAATCAGGGTGATAGTTATATAAGTTTTAATTTATTTTTCTGGGTTCTATATTTTTGAAGTACTTTATATTGCTATTTAAGTAAAAATACATTATGCAATCTATCCAGAGCCATCCATATTGCCAAGGGCAGATATATATTCATGTTCTTAAGTATAGTTACATACATTAAGTCCTGAAAGAATATAGATAATTGTGAATAGTGTGACTTTGAGAAGAAAGTAGAATGAAAGAAGATCAAAGGGGAGTTTTTTCCCTTAACTCTAGCTAATTTGATACTGCTTACATATTTATGAACATATATTTATATGTCATAGCAAATTAATTTCATTGAGGACCCAATTAATGTCCTTTCTACATCCACACCCTTTGCTCTGCAACTGTGCAGTCTGGCGCTGTGACTTGGTTTGGCAATACATGCAAATGAAATGAGGATGTGCCACGGAAAAGGTTAGGTCTCAAGAGGCTGGCGCTCTTCTTGATCCCTCCCTCACACAGTTGAAGTTAAATATTCTTGGAATAAAGCCTCACTATCCCACTGGATAATGGTAAACCATGTGCGGGAGAGGTTAGCTATGCCAGCCAAAGCTATTCTACACAAACCTAACAGAATTAACCCTGAAACACAGAGGACCACCCAACAAGAACAGCAGAGCTGCCCGCCTGTCCCTCTGAGACTGCAGAGATCTCACTGGGACTGGAGAAAATATCCAGCAGATCACAGACTCACAAGCAATACTAAAAGCTTATTCTGTTAAGTCACAGGGTTTTGAGATGGCTTCATTATGCCTCATAGTTAACTGATGCATATACTCAGCATACATGAAGTATGGAAGAGTGAACAAGAGGTCCATCCATTGTAGCAAAGTTGACCTACTTACAACATGTAACAACTCCAAGACTCCACGATCAAGCTATCATTAGACTTTGGCATCAGAACTTGCTCTATTTTTTTCCATACATCGTCTAGTTTCTTATCTAGAACATGATTATCTCATCTTCCATGAAGCCGGAGGCCTACCAATAGAGGCTCAAGTGGAGTGTTTTAGCATAATGTGTCATGTCAAGTACACATTGTGATGTTTCACTTAACATCTTTAACTGATACTGGAAAAAAATTGACCAATTGTTCATTAGCCTAGGCTACGTTTGACAACATAGCCCGTGCCATATGAATACAAAGGCAAATCAAAGCAGTCTAACATATCGTTGAGTCTATCCAAACTGAGTCAACCATGAAACAGCTAAAAGACTAATACTAATAATTTGTTCCTCATACATCTTAGCAGACAATGCATTCAAAATCTTAATTTAGTTACAGAGATCAAGTGCTGGGTGTGGCAGAAAGGGACAAGCCTAAGAATTCTGAGGCTACATTTTGCTGCAAACTCGTACTGTGACTTTGAGCAAGTAACTTAAGCTTCCAGGTCTTTCTTTCTCTCTCCTCTTTTCTTTCTTTCTTCCCACCCTCTTCCTTGAAATAAAGAAGTTCAATGACTTATCTCTTAGGTTCTTCCCAATTTGAACATTTCAAGATCCTGTTACACTTCAGCAAGCCCTGAGGCCTTGATTCTCATTAAGAAAGCAACCTTTTCATTCTACCTCAATCTCCATAGATTTTGACGTCTTTTCTCTTAGTCCAGACCACTCATTTGGAAAGCTGGGACTGAAATAAAGATTTTATCTAAAAGCAATCTAAAAAGTAATGGCCCTCAGAAGTTCCTTAATACTGCACTATTTTTTTTTTTAAAGAGAGAGGGACAGTGTGTGTGTGTGTGTGTGTGTGAGAGAGAGAGAGAGAGAGAGAATGAATTTTATTTAGTTTTTCAAGTGGGTTTTGTAGCTCTGACACTTTGTTGTGTATGTGGTGCTGGGGTTCAAACCCATGTCCTCGTGCACACCAGGCAAGCGCCACAACTGCTGAGCCACCACTCCAGCCCCAATACCTCATTATTAAACTGGATAAGTATCCTCCAAGATAAAGATGTTATCTTGATTAAGGTCAATATCATCTCATGGATGAGGAAATTGAGGTTCAAGAGAACCTGTCATTCATTGACCATCACACAGCATCTTCTTAGGCAGGGAAGTTCTACATTATGTTTGCTGGTGCCTAGATTGCCCATTAACACATTTGCGCAAGATTTATCAGCCACTTACCAGACACTATGCTCGGCACTAGGACCACTTATCACTCTCAGGGAGCTCACAGGCTGGTGGAAGTTAAGGATGAGGACATAGGTGTTGAACCCTATTATCACACAAGCCAAGACATGTATCTATGGGATCTTCAAGATCCCGGAGGAACCGTCTACTCAAAGAGACAGGGAAAGCTTCAAGGAGGAGATGACTGAGTTGCATCTAGAAAAATAAAGTTTCCAAGGCGTGCACATACACACACACACATACACACACACACATACACACACACAGAAATGAGGAAGGGATGGAGGGAGACAGAGAGAGAAGACTACATGCAGCTAGATAAACTCGAACCTAAGATCCAAGATGAGAATCTCAGAGACATAAAGAAAGAAATAGGCAAAAATAGATGATGCCAAGAAAGGAATTCTGACTTTTGCCTAAGAAGATGAGGAATGAGCTACTAAAAAACTACAAGCAGATAAGGACATGGTTGTCCTTGCTCTCAATAAATGGCACACTCCTAAATCACATCATGACCCAGTCCTGGGGGAAGGCACTGGAGATGCTCAGGGGTCTGACAGGGCCCCAGGCCTAGGAGCAAGGCCCACTGTTGCTCACAGCTGGCTCAGTGATATGTGCTGTTCCTAAAGCAGCAAGGTCTCAGGGAATCCCAGAAACACACAAGACCCAACCACAGTTGAGTCGGTAAAGAGACTAGCAGATCTGGGTTCGATCTTAGCAGGTGGTTTGTTAATATAATAAATGTGTGAGGAACTGTATTTCACTTTTCCAAGCTCAGCATCCTCATCTTTAAAATGGAGATAACATGTACTTCACATCATGAATATATTAAATAAAATCATGCGTTTGAGACTTGGCACAGACCCTGGCACATAGTGAACACTCCATCACCCATAATTATGATTACTTACAGTTAGCATCACACAATCAAGCAACTTGCTTACTCCTGAAGAAGCCTGGAACCTGAGACATGATCCTGGAAGCACTCACCTCAATATCTCCCTCCCTGTCAATCCTCCTCCAAAGATGTCAGAGACAAACATTGTGTTTGAGGGGCATCCTCCCTGCTCCAGAGCAGCCTTTCTTAGGTCCTCATCAAGCAGATTTCAGCCAAAATCAACAAAGGTTCAGATCTACTCTTGGAGTAGCTGATAGGTTGTTTAAATTTTTATTTTCTTCTTTCTATCTTGGGAAGGCCCTCTCTTCTAAAAGGTGCAAAGAGTACTAGTAGCAAAATGTAGGTTACAGGTCTCACTTTCACATGGAAAGGACAGTGCACTTACCTCCATTCCCCTACCTCACAATGGTTTCCTGAGCTCAAACTTGGGATGGGAACTTTGCTGGATTTTTATCCACTCACTTTTTGCCCTAGTGAGTGAAAAATGAGAATAATGCTCAATCTTCCACATGGGAAGAAATTTTGATGTCTCAGCACCATCTAAAACTTTGACAATATTAAAAAACCAGAAATTCTTATATAAGGAAGCTTGAGAAATAAAGAAAGGTGGGAAGGGGGAAGGGAGCATAGGAAAACGCTTTGGGGGTATTTACCTAATTACATCTTCTTAAAAAGGTAAAACTTTCCTTACAATTTCTAAAAACCATAGTCATGATGAAAATACATCCTTTAGAACTTCAGCCTGAGAACAAGCCTGGAGGTGTCTATTGGAGCATTTATGATCAAATACATAGGTTTTAAGTTGAAGTTAATTCCTTTACTTTACCACCAAAATGAATGTCAACAACAAAAGTTCCAATAGCAGACTGACTCCTTGGATTTAACTATATATTTTCTGGGTAATTGCTAGAAAAATGCTACATTTACAAAAATAGCTGGTAGAATTGATGGCCCAGATCATTCAATCACCCAAATTTATTGAGTGTTTTGGTAGTCTGTTGGCGTATTCAATTTTTTCCCATATTTGATTGATCAGACCTTAAATTGAAATAACTAATATCTGATCAAGCTTTTTGGTAGTAAGAATAATCCCTTGGAAAATATTCATGATAAAATCTTAAATGAGTGATGCATATATATGGAATAAATAATATTTTGGTTAAATTATACATCTCTTATCAAAAAACACATGTTGTATGGAAACGTATCGAAAAGTATCTGGAAGGACTTATACTAATATACTAGCAGTGACTTTCTCTGGTTAGCAAATTAGTGATAATTTTCATTTTCTTTTTATACATTTCTTCTCTACTGATATAAAAAACACTATTTTTAACAAATATCAAGTATTGTCAATTGTGTATATTAGGAAAAAAACATCAAATTTTCAGCTTAGATTAAAAATTAGTGTAACATTTAAGAACAATTGGCAACACAATAATGGTTTTCATCCTCAATAATTAGCTTACCAAGTTACATATACTGTCCCTAATGTTTTCCATAGCTTATCTTTAAAGCTATAAGCTAAATATTCTTATTATTCCTATCTTAAAGGTAAGAGAAACTAAGGCATGAGGAACATTAGAAAACTAGCCCAAATGTACACTACCAGATTACCAGAAAATTGTACAAATCTTTTTTTCTTGTCTTTCCTCTTCTTCATCTTCTTTTTTTATACTGATGAATCAGGAGTCCAGGAGTGCTTTACCACTGAGCCGCAGCACTTTTTATTTTTTGAGACAGGGTCTTGCTAGGTTTCTGAGACTGGCCTGGAACTTGAGATCCTCATGCCTCAGCCTCCTGAGTCCCTGGGATTGCAAGCATGCACCACTGTGCCTGGTCTAAAATTTTTAATAATCCAAACCATCTAATGACAGAAACTGCTCTTAACCACCAGGCTAAGGTATTTCTAAAAAAGAAAAAAAAATTACAGATATGGACAAAGACTTATCCCCAGGAATATAAAGTTAGTAAATTATTGGGACTTACTTCTGTTTTGTTCCACATAGATTGACACTAAATTGACACAGGTACCAACAAATCTTTGCTCAGTTTTAAGTTATATTTCCTAAGCTTTCCACTCTCTCTTCTTATAATGATATTAAACTTCCTCAGTCTGCCAACTGGAATAATTTTCCCACCCTGGGAAATTTGTACACAAAAAGATTGTCATGCATGTATGAGACGGAATGTTATGGCTTGGATGACAGCTCTACATGTGAGACAATGTAAAAATTCTGAGATGGGAAAAGATTGGGTTATGGGAGCCTTAACCCAATCAGTGAATTAATCCTGATAGGGATTAATTGGGAGGTAACTGTAGGCTGGTAGGGTGTGGTTGGAAGAGATAGGTCATTGGGGGGTGTGCCTTCGGGGTATATATTTTGTATTTGGCATTAAGTTTCTCTCTTTGCTTGCTTGAGCCCTGCATTGAGTTACTTCCCTCTGCCACACTCTTCGGCCATGATGTTCATCCTCACCTTGAGCCCTGAGGAGGAATGAAGCCAGCCTTCTATGGACTAAGGCCTCCAAAACTGTGAGCCCCCAATTAAACTTTTCCACCCAAAATTGTTCCTGTTGGGTTCTTGGGTCACAGAAATGAAAAAGCTGACTGAAACAATATAATACAATTGCAAACACAATTAAGGAAGAGCTCTACTAAATAACATTAAAGGATTTCCAGGACATGCAGTAGGAGAAAAAAGCAAAGTAGAAAAAGAATATCTCTCATGCTATTTTTCATGCAAGAAAGTAATTACAAGAAAACACAACTGGACCTATTCATTTATATGAAGGAAATGTGGGAAGCATTCTACCAGAAACTAGAGATAGTTTATCCACAGAGTGATGGAACAAAAGAAGAAATAGGTTTGAGGTATCCGGGACAAGGATGGAATGACACTTCTCTGGAAATATAATTTTGTAAAGCTCTGACTCTCAGAACCAATTTATAATTTTGATATTTCTCTTGCAATAAATAAAACTATGACCAGGAACCCAAATCCAATATAAAAATTAACAAATGAACCTACTCATTAACAAAAAAAAATCACAAAACCACACTGAAGGGATTGGAATAATAAAACCAACCTAAACAACTGCAGAAAAAGCATATCTTAAGTGGATACTATAAGGCTATTCTAAAATTTAACCTACATAAATGCTGTAATTTACCAGTAAATGTTTCTCAATGCAGTATGAGCTAACAATTCTGGAATCACATACATCAGAATTCACCAAATATGTAAATACATTGTGGAAAATAAGAACCAGATATCTCAATTGTTTGAGAAAGAAGTTATAGATGTAGAAAGGGGAAAGCAAAATATGAACCCTGAGGCCATAGTATAAACACGTGGCTTTAAATTAATATACAGATAAATACATGTGGAAATACAGATGTATATATGTGTAGATAGATGCACATGTTGATATAAATGCATATTTTTCTTACCTCTGTCCACTGAGAGAGCTTAGAGCAATAACATCCCTGTGGCACCAAGCAAACTTGGCACTAAGATCTAAGTTTCTAAATTCCATTCTCCAATAAAATAAAATTTGGACAAATGATTGATTTCAGGACTAGCATGTGAAAAATTCAAATGAGTCTAGAATATGGTACAAAGCAAAAAAATAAGGCCATACTCAAAAACATAGATAAGGGCTTAATAAGAGGAGAAATAATCCTTAGATGCTCCTAACAGCAAAGGCTGAAACAAGTTGAGCTACAAATTAAATAGTGACAGGACTAGATTATAAACTGTAGAACTGTATAAATATCCATGATCACATACTCACTGACATAAAGAGTCAATTATACAGATAAACTGGAGAGGAAGATAGTTCTCCCTTGCTGTAGAATTCCAGTTAATAAATGTTGAAAGAAAGAGGAAAGTGAAGACTCACCATTAACCAACACCACAGTAACCATTACTAAAACCAAGCAAAACCCTGTGAGTTCAAGTTTGAAGACAAACAGGAATTGCACAGTCTCAAAGTTCTTCTCCCAAGATGTTTGTCAGCAGTGAGGGAAAAGGATAGTAACTGAAGCACAGAAATTCAACAGAAACTACCTTAACCCAGTGATCATGGTCAATACCACCAATAATAACACATTGACATTGTGACCTCATTATATGATTCACTGACAACACCATTGCTGTGGTATTCTTGCCAAAAATTACACCATCTCAATCCAATTAGAACACACCAGATGAACCCACATTAAGGGACATTTGGCAAAATAACTGCTCTATAGTCTTTCAATGTGTTAAGGTCATAAAGGTTAAGGAAAGATGAGGAACTTTTATAGATTTCAGGAGACAAGGGGAAAAAAGAATAAATTGGAATAGAACCCTGGTAAAACAATGAGGCATTGATGAAAAACCAGGTGAATTGAATAAGGGCTTTCGTTTGTTTAATTACTGATATTGCACCAATGTTAATTTATTTCTGGGAAGACCAGGTTTGGGGAAAAAAAGAAAAAAGAAAAAAACCACAGATGTGAGAATAACACCAGGGAAACAAAATTTGGTTAAAAAATGCCCACTTTTTGAGAGTGCTAAGAATCTAAACAATAATTCTGTCCCTTCTAATCTAATGAATCTTTATTCCTCAACCACAATCAATCTTGATTTTCCAGTTTGTTTCTTTTCTTTTTTTTAACTAGAGACTGAACTCAGGGGTGCTTAACCACTGGGCCACATCCACAATTTTTTTATTTTTTATTTTGAGATAGGGTCTCTCTAAGTTGCTTAAGGGCCTTGCTTAGTTGCTGAGGCTGACCTTGAACTTGCCATCCTCTTGCCTCAGCCTCCTGAGCCACTGGGATTACAGGAACGTGCCATGACACCCAGCTTGATTTTCCAGTTTCTACAGAGAGCCAGCTTTCCCTTTCCCAAGGGCAAGATCCTTCCAAGAAGCTTTTGTGATCTCCTTGTTCGCAACTCCAAGCACGCAAGGCATCTGGTCCACTCGCTTTGGGCTTGAAGGAGCTGTCACTGAGACGGACAATGCCAGCAGCGCGTTCCACTCTTGTCTGTCAGGTGTTGCATTTATTTGCTTTCTCGCATCATGAAAAGAGCCAGCTTTTGCCTTTTGTTTTTTTCTGCTCCTCCACCCCATTCTCTCCTATTTAACAGTGTCTGTCAGAAGGAGAGCTATCAAGAGGAAGCTCTGCAAGTTCATCAGTCAGGGCCCAAGCGCCCGGGAACTGTTTGTTACAACAGCAAAGGGAATGAAGCATATATAATGAAGCCTCCGAGCAACAGACTAATTAATACCTCTCTCTTCTTTGAAGAAAATGACCTGCTATTGAACTCTGTGGATTATACAACATTTTAATTTACTATCTGCTAAAAGGATGACTACTTTCTAAAATGCATTTCTATTTATTCATTCTCTGATACCACCAGTAGTCATTCAAATTGGACCCCCCAACTAAGGTCTAAAAGAAATTTGACTGGGACAAGTAGATATTAAATATATGCCATTATATTCATGCCTCTTGTCCTGCCTAATGAGATGCCATACTGAAAGAGTATGTGGCTTTATTGGCACAAGGGAGTAGCCAATAACTTCTAACTTGCTGCTTCCTCCTGCCCTGCCTCCACTTGCCCTCACAGTGTTGCTGGTGAAGTGTCTGCAAGATTTGCTTTCCATGCAACAGTTTTGAGACTAGAGAAGAATGAACACCCTTAGAAAAAAGAGACAGGGGCAAACTGAGTTGGTTGTCAAATGAAGATATGCTGAGGGGTGGAGAGAGGCAGGACTGCAAAGTCCTAGACCTTACCTTGTTGTCAGCCATGGGAACATGAAAATCTAAGACTCCAGAGCCTGTCTACTTCTGTACCCTAAGATGGTGTGGCTATACAGCCAGCCTCCAAAGAACTTCCTGGGTTAAAACTGATTCTGTAAATAAAGTACTCCTAGGGTCTCAAGATCTAGCAAATAACAATGCAGAATGTTCATATCCCAAGCAATATTTAGGATATACTTAGGCAAAAATTATTCACTATCTGAAATTCAAGGTCAACTGGATACTCTATTTTATCTAGCAACTCCTCTCCCCCTTCTTGGAAATGGATAAGAAACACTACAATTTAACTTCTAGACTTGGATTTTTGTATAGACTTATTACTTTCTGTCTGTGCTGATCAAGTAATTTTTTTAATGTCTGTCACTCTCCATGTCTTTATTTATCAAATTGGATAATCATAATATCTTCTGCACAAAGTTGTTCAGAGTAGCAAATCTAATACTCTATAGAGTGCTTAGCACGGTACCTGACATAAATGATGTATTCAACACACATTTGCTCTTATTATTACTTTATTATTACTGATTGCATTGAACTAATATTTGCTGCAAGAGCAAATAAGTTAATAAGCAAAGTTTAGATTTTATCAGACAGACACAAAGTGTCTTGGCTAAGCAAGGTAGAAGTAGAAGAGTCTGTGAATAAATTGAGAATCCCTAAATTACACTGTAAGATTTTCCTGTAATCCCTTAGTAATAATTACTGTCAGGCTTTAGAACGAGGAAAGCTTACAGAATTTTCTTGCAATGTTTTATACATTTCATTTTTCATATCAATTCAGAGTAAAAGGCAAAAGAACTAGAATGAAACAACTGAGATAAGCCCAAACAAAAACGAGGAAAAAGTATAGATGTAAATTAAGGACATACTTATTACCAGCCCTTAGAGAACAAGGAAGAATTGCCGGTGACCTCTAGTAAAATATTTCTGTGGAGTGGCTGGTTTACAGTCCCTTCTCCAAGATTACCTGTGCCTGGAAGATAGCCAGTGCTTAAGCCCTTCTCTCAGAAGTGTTCTATCTACTTCCTACATCTTCCCTTCCTCACAAGCAGCCCAAGAACCCATCAGCACCAACACAAAGGCTGTAAAATAACATTTTCCTCTCGGCTGGTTGCAAAAACCAGACCTGCAAAAAAGGTTCTCAATGAAAATTGTTTGCATCACTATATCACTATCAACTCATTCTTTCTGCTGATTTGAAGGGGAAAAAATAAATAAATAAAAGGATCCAAGTCTTCCGTTACACAAGTGCTGTCCAAAGGCCATTTCATCTTTCCCAGGAGCTAGAAACACATAAAAGATTCATTTTTTAATAACTCCTGTCCATAGGTATTTGAGGGTGTTCCGTAGACTCCCGTGATCTCTTTGTCTTTATCAGTTCTCAAGAGACTAATTATTCCTGTCAGATCAGATCTGTCTTCTTCCTGTTATAAAAATCCCCATGGACCTTCTTCCTTACACAATCGGATAAACTCCAGATTCTAACATTTGAACAAAGGTTTTTTTTTCATGCATTACATTATGGCTAATTGTAAAGAACATATGAATCTCTGTAGGATCATTTCATACTAATCTCTTAATAGAAAAATGTCTGACAACCTTGTCAATTTCATGAATACGCACTGATGTTTGTTGTGGGAAATTTTCCCAGAGAATATAGGAATTTAGTCCTAGACACTACATTTATATTTCTAATTTACAAAAAAAAAAAAGGAGGAAGGACTTGGTTCCTTGGGTGGGTCACATTGAGAGCTAACTTAAATTAAATGGCAGCCTTCTCTTATGTCCATGTGACATGCTCAGCAGAGAGAACCAAATTCAGGAATTTATTCATTTATTTAGTGGCACTGGGGATTGAATCCAGTGCTGCATTCATGTTAGCCAAGTGCTCTACACTGAGCTCCATCCCCAGTTCTATTTTTAAATTTTATTTTGATACAGTCTTGCTACATTGGCCAGGCTGGCCCCAAACTTGTGATCCTCCCATCACAGCTGGGAGGATAGGTATGTACCACCATGCCTGACAATGAGTTTTGATATATTATCAACTACCTAAAAGCTTTGGGGACAAAAAGTACACATAAAAATACCCTATCAAATCTAAGTCTGTCATTCTAAAATTAGGATACTATAAGTTTTACTTTAAGAAAAAGGAAAAGAGGGGCTGGAGCAGTGGCTCTGTGGTTACAGAGCTTGCCTGGCATGCGCAAGTACATGGGTTCAAACCCCAGCACCCACATACACAACTAAGTGTCAGAGCAACGAAAGCCATGTGAAAAACTCAATAAAAATTGATTCTCTTTCTCTCTCTCCCTCCCTCCCTCTCTCTCTCTCTCTCACTGTCCTTCTCTCTTTAAAAAAAGAAAAAAAGAAAGAAAAGGAAAAGAAATATGCACACATTGCCACCTTTGAGGCTTGAAAGTCTCCAAAGAGCAATAATGAAAGAAAAACTGTTGTATGGTGAGAAGGATCCCCCTGCGTTATTTTCTATTATTTTGTCTCTCTGATCCTCAGCCTCATTTGTAAAAGGCAAATAAAGCCTACCTCTGAGATTGTTTGATTAAACATAATGTCACAAAAACTTCAAGAATAGGGTCTGACAGTAGGTATTCAATAAAGGCTAATGATAAATGCACTGGTCTTCAGCATTCCTATTTGAAATGAAAATATAATTGAAGAGGGCACAACTTGTTTTCTTTTTACTTCCTGCTACTTTTCCTGATTAACCTGACAGCATCATGAACCATGGAACGTCCTACCTTAAAAGAGAATTTTCATGGAAAAGGATCATGTCTTTTTTATTAAGGGTTTTTCCTACCTGTTCTCCACCACAATCCTGTGTACTAAAATATCAAATAATCAATATTCTACCCCATTTAACTTATATATGAGTAAATACATTCAGGAAAGTTGTCTAATGTCTAAAACAATGAGGGAGCAATCAGCATGGAGGACATACTTAGGTTCAGAATTTACTTTATTAACTCCCTAACAAGCTTCAAAAACAGAGTGAAATACAATGTGGGGAGATTGAAGGGGAGATGTGGGAGATAAAAGGAGAAGAGGCCAGTCAGCTTGTAAGAGCAGCCCTGGAAAAAGACTTTGAAGCAGAGAATGGAGGCTGTTAGCTCTAATTCACAGGGTCTTGTGAATCCACAGAGTTTTAAGGACTGGCTTGATATAGTCTTTAATTGAGAGAAAAACATCACGATGATAAGAGGAACAGTAAAGACCGTCTACAGAGAGAGGAGTCAGATGCTGGAAGAAGGAAAACTACAATCAACTATATCAGACACAGAAATTCACAAAGCTGAAGCCATGTTAGAGGACTGGAGCAGAGGGGAGGAGGAGGTTTCTAGAGTCAAAATTTAGCAAAAGTGAACTTGAGGAATAAAGGGGATCATTCAGTTAAAGGCTATTTTTGATTTTCATTTGAAAGACAACAACATTGTACTTGGATTGTGAGAAAGCCATAGAAAGTTTTATTTCCGTCATATGCTGCTTGAACTATTAGGCATGGGACCCAGATTTTGGAGACAAAGCAACCACTTCCCAGGATTGAAAGAAGCAGAGATTTCAAGCCAATGGGGCTGTATCCAAGGTGAAAACCTAAAGCATACCTGTACAACATGCTTATAATTATTATTTAAATCCTTGTGTATGTGTCTTTTTCTTTCTAATGGACTCCAAGTGGGTTTTTCATTCTCTATTGTGACTAGTGAAATGGTTGGCTCATATATTTTTAATTTAATTTGACCATAAGCCATCTTGTCTGGATTCTGAAGTTAGATAAACCTTGGGTGAAAACAGCTTCATCATTTGTTAGTTGTGAGACATAGAATAAATTAATCGTTCTCTCTAAACTCAGCTTCCTCACCTATATGATCCAGTTATTTAGAAATATTAAAAGGGAAAATGTGTAGGAAATATTTACCATAATACCTAGCATACTATAACCATTAACAAATGGTAGTCTTTAGTATTTATATTATTGAGCTCCTTATTTTTCCTTCTTACACACATAATCTATGGTACCTGATACTACACATTCATTAGCCAGCCAGAAACTCAGGTAGATCAATGAAAAGAAAAGGACACGAATCAATCCTCCAAATTTTCTACTCTGACAAGATCCTGGCAACCAGGGATGGGAGGGGGAATCTGCTGTGAAGATGTATCATTATTGTCATCAAAAGAGTCAGATGATGTAACAATTAGCATATCTTTATTTATGAAGATTATTTTCTAATACAATAAAATACAATAAATTTTTAATGCAATAAAATTTTAAAAAGACAAACAAAAATATTCTTCCTAAAACTAAGTCAGATGTCTTGACTTTGAATAAAAGCTCAAAACAGGAAAAAATAGCATTACTTATCAAAAAACATAACGTTTTATTAGAGCAAGAATGAAAAAAATATACATTATGGACCAAAGGCCACAGAATGTTGGTTTAAACTTGAAGAAGAAATTATTTTATAGTTTGCAAAGTTATATTTTTAAAGCGCTGCTATCAGGAGAGAAGGAGAGAAACTGCCTTAATTTGTTTTAGCTAGACCCAAGGAAACAATATTGGGTCTTAGACTGGGACCCAGGCTTGGTTTTGTTGTAGACCTAGAAAAATTATTCTCGCATACAATTTCCCAAATCCATATAAAAAAGGAATTGAATTCAAATATGCAAATGGCATTAGACTATGTCATTTCCAAATAGATAAATTTTTAAATCCAGACTATTCCTATATTATAAAGAGTGCCATTTAAATGTGTTCTTTCCCTGATAACTCCTACTTTCTATATGAATTGAATGATATCCTAAATCCCCTTGCTAAATGGTTTAGCAACACTTGAAATTCAGCAAAGAATATTCCCACCTCCAGGAGATACTTCTCCTTCATCATTATGGATGACTGACATGTAAACAAATGTGATGTCCAGAAATGGAGCCTGGTCTGAACCTGCAAATATTCACACATCAAACAATTCTCTTTCCTCCTTTGCATAAAGACAGTTCTGACCATATTATCATAGCTACAGGACAAATTATATAGCTCCCAAATTCAATTGATCTTACTTATCAAAGTCTTACTTTAAATGAAGATAACAGAAATCCTTTCTGTATATAAAAAGGTTAAGCTTGGGGGGAAAAGTGAAAGATTTTCCAGTTCGTTCTAAATAGGCTTTGGAGAATGAATCACTAAGTGTGAAACTCCTCACCTACTGCATTTAATTGATCAAAGTATTTTGTAAAACTAGCAAATGCAGAATTGTGAGAGGTATTTAAAGCATCTGTCTTTTGGAAGTTAACACCCTTTGCTTAATTTATCATTGATTTCCATTCTCTTTTCTTCTCTGATACCATCACCATGTGTAAGAGAATATAACAAGATTCTCATTTGTCTGGAACAAAGCCTGACTTGTTCATGCTACAGATACTCATGGGGCTTGAAAACTGTGGGAATCAGGCATTTGCTTAGATCCTGTCAATATTAGGCAGCCCTACTAGGTGCTAGGCTCTGATTAAGCAGGCTGGGGCTGCTCTATCCTGGTCTCTGAACACCCAGTGCAGATGCTCTCTGACATGTTTCAGACTCAGCAAAGCCCAGGAATGGGTGCTTGTTCACATTCTGCTCACACACTAACAAGGGCAGGAGTAGAATCTGAAGAGCCTGCATCAAAGCATATGTCCCCAGCATGAGTTCGGGGGAAGAGGGAAGCAGTGCTTCCTTCTGCATGCCCTTTTTGCTTAGGCATCTGCTGGTCAGGAAAGACTGAGCCCTGCAACTCAGAGGAGGCTCACCCAGCTCTGCTACACCTCTTCACTCCTCTGTTCTGGTTCTAAGGAACTCTCCACTTTGGCCATAGATGACATTCACCTCCCCATGTGCTCCCCTAGAGATGGGGCAGCTTTCTTCACTGGTGCCATGTGCCCTCCTTCTCCAAACTTTCTAGCCTCCATTCCTTCTCTCCTCCTTGCATACCCTGGAGGCTAAAAGTAGTAATAATATTGTTCATACATACAACACCCATTTTAATTATAATTTTTATTGTACCAAAGCTAACTTTCCCACTCAGAATGCTTTTCAACCTTGTAATAATAACAACAATAATATCTATGGACAGAACGTGCTAAGCAATACCTTTTACATTTCTTCCCCTAAATTGCCCTCCAAAGTAGACATTAAGGCCAAGAAAATTGAGTGTTAGGTAGATTGCATGACTTGGCCAAAGTCAAATACAGTGAGTGATACAGACAATATTCAAACCAGGTCTGTTCAGATGTCAAAGCCCAGCTTTTCCCAGTGCCTCCACACTGTTTCATAAGGTCAAGATGTGAGAAGCAAAGCAAAAGTAAGATTATAACACCAGGAATTTGCTGGATACAAACGTGTTTCCCTTCCAGCTTATCAGAAAAGAAGTATTTCATTTTATTTCAACAAAAGACAAACATTATAGAATAAGTTCAAGTAGCCTAAAACTTCGATTTGTACTACTGTGACTAGAATATAGAGTAGTTGATGTTTAAATGAATGTTGGCAATAGAATAGAATATAATGCACTTTAATTGATTTATGGATACTGTGTCTCTTAATACCTCACAGTTAGCTATTTCCAATTTTAACCAATCCCCTTCAATAAGAGCTTGCTCAAAACATTTAACATCATTTTCTTTGAATACCTGTGGCTAGAGCAAATGTTGCCCACCATGATAACAAGATCAACTCAGTCTGTAGTAAATGTTTTTGCTACAACTGCCCACATATTTCTGTGCCCAGAGGTTTACCCTGCAGGTCAGATTGTTCCTTGGTCCACTCCCCTAAAACTGAGTTTTGTGCTCAGAATTCAAGGAGATTGTGTTCTCTAATTTATTCTCTTCTATGTAGTCATCTACCCACTTGTGTAAACCTTAGACACCTTTGCCCTCACCTTCTGTTCCCATATATCACTTTCTAATCTTTGTGAGCATACATACATATTTACATATGCTTATGTGAATGAATTTGTTTCTTCTACATGCAAGCCAAATAACTCACTGGAGTCTCCCTTATTTTTTTTAATAGAATAGTCATTAGTCTAGGAAGACTTTTTATTTTTCCTATAATGAAATTGTAATGACAAATATAGCACCCTGTGTTCTCAATTCCCCCTTATTTGGTCAGTATCAGGTGACTATTCATTTTCAAAGCAATTGGTTCTAAATATCTGATACCTTACAATGTCTGGGTTATTCCTGTTTATTTCAAGAGCATTATTTGGCTTCTTAGAATAGTATTTTTGATAACTTACACAATCAGCAAATATTATTTAAATCTGTTGCTTTAAATGTGGAAGAATCATTAGCACCAAATGTATAAAACATAGATAATATATGCCTTCAGAAAAGTTAATTGAGTAAGAATTTCTTTTGTTAATTAGACATCTGACCCTTCCATTTAGAAAATTATATTAGTGTTTTTGATAAAAGTAAAATGTAAATCACATCTATGATTCTAAATTAACAGGTTTCTTTTAAATTTTCTAGTAGTCACATTTTTAAAAAGTAAAAAAAACAGGATGAGTTAAATTTTTAATTATTATTCACTAAAATTTTAATATATTCAAATTAATTTTATTTTACTCAATATATCTGAAACACTTTCATTTCAAAATGTGATAAAGTGACTATTGACTATTGTTGTACAAAATGTTTCCCACATCCTAAGATCTTTTTTCTAATTTATCTTTAATCCTTTACTTTCTCAACAATGAGTTTCAAATGCTCCTCTTTCATGAAGTCTTCTTTGCCACCAAGCCCCCCCACCCCCGCCACATACACACACCGATCCTCTGTCACTGTGCACTATGGACAAACTGTCCGTTGAACTTAAGCACATAACCAAAGAAGCAGAAAACTGCATTTTTTTCTTGCAAGACTGTGAGCAACCTGAAGGCAAGTTTTATATTTTAATCTTCCTATCTCCTGTCCTCAACATAATCGGTGGAAATACCAAGTACTCAAAAATGTCAATCCAGTTACATGAAAACAAAAAAATTGCCCTTCGTAGAAGCAAAGAAAGAATAAAAATATATCTCTACAAGAGTAAAAGAAAGCATTTATGCACTAAGTAATGATGTACAGAGATTTCTTAAAGTTGCTTTTGATTAATTCACCTTATAAAGAAAGGAAAACAGCAGGTGTCAGCTTGCATATTAGAAATTTTCCTACAAAATAATGATTACTTCCCCAAGAGAGAGAGAAAATACATATGCCTAGGTTTTAGGGAGTGAACACGTTTTGTTCTAATAGCAAAATAACTGGAGATACTCCTTTACTGGTCAGTGTGACCCAGCCAGAAAACTTGATCTACTAAACTTCTCCTCTTAATACAACAAAGCAATTGAGTCAATAAAAATAATAACTTGCTTCCCAAAGTTCTCCCTAGATCTTTAGAAAAAATAAGTCACTGGAAAATAGAATTGCTTTGGAAGAAATGGACCACTGTAATTCTGGTCTGATCTGATGGACAAGAGCAGGACAGGGCATGGGGTGGAGTCAGGGAAGATGAGAAACACCCATCATTCACATTCTGCATTTATTGTTGGACTCATTCATTTCAGAGATGCCTAGACCACAGCATCTCATTTACTGAGACCATGAGTGATATGTGAGTTTCCTATAGCTGTCAGTATTGCCTATTTATTTACAATGCTTTGATTCAATCTCTAAATTTTCATTTAAGAGCCTACACACACACACACACACACACACACACACACACACACACACATATACACACGCACACACACTCATACAGAGCCATGAGTCATTTAAACAAGGGGATGTATTCTGTATTTGACAATTCCATCATTGTATAACATCAGAGTATATTTACACGAGTAAGATGACTATGATGTCACTAGGTGACATAGTCTTACACGACTATCATCATATACACAGCCCATTATTGACAAAAATGGTGTTATGTGGCTCATGACTGTATATATCTTTCTCTACTTGTATGCCATGTAAAGATTACTATTGAATTCTTCAAATGTATAGTTAGACCAGAAAAGATATAGATACACTCAATTTGACTTAAATCAATTTATAATCCATCTAGAAGCAATGTAGATTGGGATTCTTCTCCTACTTTTGCTTTTCTCATTTCAGTTCAGAGATACCACTGAATTATTAAGGCTAACTCCTAAGGCCCACATCGTTAAAGAGAAAATTATATAGACATATCTGTAAACTTTAATGGATAACCACAATCTGGGCTCGGATAAGAACCCACTACCTAAAATATCTGCAAACCTCTTAATTCTACCTGCTGTGGGGAAAAAAAGTTAATAACAGCAATCTCAAATGCATTACAAGGACCTTACAGCTGCTTCTTCATTTTTGTCTTTCATTAGGAAATCATCTCTTCCCTTGGCCCCCCAAACACAATTGCTTCTTCTAAAGTGTTTTAGAGTGTTCAATCATATAAAACAGAAATCAGCCTTCATGCTTAGAAACTTATAATATTTCATATGCTATTTCCTTATCCAATTTGTCAAGTCTTATATAGGTCCAAAATTTATGTATAGTCCTAATAAGCCTTGAAAATAACAGTTCTGTCTTCAAAACAAGTAGTACTATTAATATACAACTGGTTAAGTTTAAACTAATAAATCATAATCAAGCAAACGTGGGTCTTGAGGAAATTGCCTTAAGCCTCCATGATTTTACAATTCTAAATTCAGTACTCATAATAAATCCCAATTCATGTGTATGACTATATAAATATTCATGCAGAGTTAAATGTGCACCTATAAATGTACAGGATGCATATGCAGGCATGAATGTGTTTTATGACTTCAGCTTATGAAAATGTCTTCCAGACACACATTAGTCTTGGAGAAGCAACCACTTTGATATCCATTAGATGTAATATATGAGTTTACCCTGGCATCATCATGCTATGATGCCATTGACTAGGATTTATCTATTAGACAACTCAGAAGTCTGTAAATAATCCAAAAATGATAAGAAAAAAGTGAAGTCATTAACTCATAGTCAATACAACATTCCAGTGTCAATCATAAGCTAATCTCCAAATCCCATCAGATTTCAACTGCAATGACTTCCAAACTCATCTGCCACTATAGGGTTCTCATTGGCATCCTTCTTATAAGAATAACAAATTACTTAGGTAGTCTGATTGTTAGTGTAAGGCCAAGCAAAAGCTAAACTTCGAAACCAAAACCAAGGATTTTATCTGTAGAGTTGCTCTCATTAAAAAGTGGGCAACCCTAACTAAATAGTTAAGGTATAGTGCTCTAGAGTTCTGCCATTTATTCAGTCAAAGAAGCCAGAACCAAGGAATTAAAACATTTACACTGTGTTGCAGTTTCTTCTACAAAAATTCTCAAAGATGCTTTGGAGAAAAATCTCCTGAAAAGATTTTCTTGTTACACAGATTAAGGAAACCATTTGATTCCATGACTCAGTACTGACTGTCTTAAGTAGAAAACCATAAACATGCCTAAATAAATTCATGCTACGCACATGGAGGCCTTGTCAATGACAGGATGTGCAAGCCTGTGAAATGGAGGCAGCCAAGACCAACCAACAGGGAAATAATGGGTATGTGAGGTAGAGACTATACCATGCGACTTAACCCAGCCCTGTCACCATGTACACATACATCAAAACAGCAAGTTGTACACCATAAATATATATATAATCGTAGACATATGCATATCTGTGTATGTATGTATGTGTGTGTATATATATATATATATATATATATATATATATATATATATCTTAACTTTCAATTAAAAAGCTAATTAAAAACATAAAACAATAGCCAAGAAACAGAGATCATGGTCAGGATCCAGTTTGTACACAGAGGGACTTGGTGGTAACAATGCTAAAAGCAAACATAACAAAGCAGAATAGGAAAAAAATCATAACAACAATTGGAAATGTGGTCAACACCTAATTTATGAGGAGGCTTCATTATGTCCCTTAAACATATCACCCACTTTTACTTTTATCACCATTGTATGTAATCACTGGATATAAAGCAGATGAGGAAACTAAGGCTTCGTATCTCACAATTCCTGAATTGCCAAGAGGGGAACCTCAATTTGAGGCCAGTCTTAGAGAGTGCACTGAACCAAGCCACTATAATCTGGCCTTTCCCCCTCCTGGCACACACTCTCCAAGGTGTCTATGAGGAGGGTTAATGTACATTTCCAAAAAATGATACAAACTTGAGGTCTTAGTCAGGATCCAGGACTTGGAAAAGTAGTTTGGGTTCCCATTTCCAAGATTCAAGCAGGGCAGGGGAATAGACAGCAATAGAAAGAGGGTTATAGGACAAAGCCCAAAGATTCATTCAATGCAGAAGACTCAGGAGAAAATAGCACTTGGGTATACATCAGGTAACATTTTGGGGCTCAAGTCACACATTAGAGAAAAGTTAAAAACAAGATTTAAACCAGAAGCAGTTCAGGATCTGCAATAAAGTCCTTTTGCCTAATTATGAGACACCAATCTGCATTAGTAAGTGAGAGTGCACAAGCCCAGGGAAGTGGAGACAGGGTGTGCAGGTCACTGCAGCTGAACACCAGATCTCTAGGCTGAAATCTCTAAGCTGATCTCTAGTTTCTGAAATCTCCACTTCCAAGTTCCAAATGCTAGCTTTCCTCTTTTCCAATTATCACTATCTTCATCCCAATACATGTCTATTAGAAAAAAACAACAAGACATCTACTTAGTTCAGTCATCTGGGAAATGTAGTGAATAATACAGCACTGTGGGTCAAATAATGCATTCAAGAACCAGTCAATTTAGTGGAAAAGGAAAAATAAAATTACTTATTTTGCATCATGCAGAGCAAAAAAAATTACTATTTGAATGCTGGGCTTTTCAAATAGTTCTACTGATCCTAGGTAGATGTAATCATATTCACCAGGCACCCCTGTGCGTGCGTGCATGTGTGTGTGTGTGTGTGTGTGTTTTATACTGCCTTTCCTTCTTGTAATCAAATTTAGTTATCCTTTTGGGATACTTAATTCCTCGATGCCAATCAGTTTTTTCACTAAGCAAGCAGATTCTGTGTTTTTTCAACTCAATTCTTTTTTTTTTTAATTTTTATTTTTTGAACAGACTTACAAGATTTTAACAAATCAATATAAAATGTGTATAAAATGTGTAAATATTCTGGATATTGTAATTATCCCCAGGAGTGCCCCCCCAGTTACCCTCCCTTATCCCTCCCTTCCCTTTCCCTTTATAGCTCTAAAAAAAGTATTAGATTATAAAGCATTACA
>PVKS010017197.1:0-17890 GCA_004027875.1 Aplodontia rufa | reverse complement strand
AACTCAATTCTTTAATCAGCTTTTGTTCAGAATTGTTTATTTCTATCTGCATTACAAATGCTAGATTTAACTAATCTCAACCCAGGATAATACAAGGAGGGATGTTGTCAGTTCATCCTTTCCTTTTAGGAACAAAGATACCATATTTTATACTTTTGAAGAAAGAAATAATAGGATTATACCAAGATTGAGGACAAGAGGATGTCACACCAAAGAAAGGCATGTGGCCCTTCTAAAGCTTTCCCATATAGTGCGGGGAATTGTAATCCATTCATGCTAAATGCTTTGACTATGCTCATTATGCAAAAACATTAGCGCCTAGTATATTTTCTTACCATAGTTCTGTCCACTGGGAACTATAATTAAAGCACATTTGAGCAAATGCAATTTTATCTGTTATTAAGCAACTAAAAGCTTAGTCAACCTTGCAAATACAGCATTATCTTAAGATTACAATATGAGCCAGCCAACTATCCAATAAACTTTATTAGGTCCTATCTTTATTGGCCATGTCCCCCATTCCTTATTGTAGGAGATTTGTATTCTATATGACAGTGGTCCTCAAACTTTAGCAAAGCCCCAAATTACCTGGAAAGCTTAAAACACATTACTGTGTCCTACTCCCAGAGTCTTTCATTCCTTAGATATGGTGTAGGAATCTAAAATTTGCATTTCTAACATGCATGCTGATGCTACTACTCTGAGATGACATTTTAAGACTCATATATTACATGGTGGTTAAAGCCCCAGAGTCAAACCCACCTAGGTTTGTATTCCAGTTCTTCCACTTATGGTTGTCTTTGGGCAAGTTACTTCATCCCTGTAAGCCTTTTTACTCCATACAGTGAGTATAAAAAGTACCTATCCAATAGGTTTGTTTTAAGAATTAAGCGATATTAAAGTATGGGAAGCACTTAGAGTTGTTTCTGGCAAGAGAAAACTCAATGAAGGGATGATCCGTTTATTACCATTGTTAAAAGGGAAATATGCCAAGATCTAGTTCTGTGTACTAATAACCATAGCTATGCAACAGATTCACCTGAAGACCTTTTTTTAAAATCCACTGAGTCACCCACCCCCTCAGAGACTCTAATATAATCAATATTTTCATTGATTCTGTGATGCTATTGATTGTAAGATGCATAACAACTTTACATATCAACAAGAAAGAAAATCCTGTAACAATACCATAATTATGCTAAGCTAAGTAAGCCAGACACATGAAGAAAAATACTGCATGATCTCACTTACATATAAAATATCTTTTAAAAAGTCAAACATACAGGAATAATAAAAAAGAAACAGAGGTAAAGAATTACTAGAGGCAGTGAGGGAGCAGAAAATAGTGCGATTTAAGTCAAAGGATATAAACAAGCAGCAGTGCAGGATGTCTGGAGATCTCATCACAACGTGAACACTACAGTTAACAAAACTGCACTGGCTTTTTGATAAAGTAAATTTTAACTGCTCTTGTCACCAAAAAAAAGTAACTGTGTGAGATGATATATTTGTTAATTTGCTTCACTACACTAGCCATTTTACTATCTATATGTACCTTATTATCATGCAACCTCAAATGTACACAGTTTATTTTCCAAATAACACAATGAGACTAATAGAAAACACATCCAGAATTAAGAAATGTGAAAAGATATGCATCCTGAATTGGTGAAATATGGTAGTTAAAGATGTGAATTGAGGCTTGCTTCCCATTTTATGAGATGTATAATTCTGCTTCAAATCCACTACCTTTATTAATGTGGAAACTGCAAAGGGGACTCAAGGTTCTGATGCCTTGAAGTTAAGAGAGTCTGTAGAAGAAGCCCCATTCTTAGAACTGTCACCTAACCAAATATCATATTCCACCCATAATTACATAGGCTGAGAATGAAACAAAAATATTCCCTCTTGATATAACAGCGTCCATCCAGTATCTAAACTTGAAAAAGGACTTCTCCACTGAGTAGCAGTCACCCACACGCTAAGAACAAATCAGTCCATTGATACAGCTAGCAGATAAGTACAGCGCGGTTGGCAGAAAGCTGTCAGAAAGCTGTCATCATAGCTTTTGTGGATTTTTTTCCCTGTAAAGTTGAAATTTGAGAATCATTAAGGGAGTCCTAAGGTAAGTAAACATGATTTACATTCCAGGGAGAATGGAAGATGGTGAAGTTTAACTACATTTAGGGGGACGTAGATCTACAAAAGTTTTATTTTCCATCTTGATATTGCTGTAAATCAAAGTAAACTGATCAATGTAAACATTTCCTCCTCTAAGTTGCCCTTCTCAGGTATTTTGGCCACAAGGATGAAAAGCTGAGTAACAGACAGTCCATCCTTTAATGGGTGAGAGCACTATTAATTTCTTAATTACTATTCAAACTAGCCTAAATAACCTGAGATGTTTAAAACAGGAAGTGAAAGGACATTTCTGTAAGGTCCAGATCGTGACAAATCATGACAAACATAATTAGAGCTAAAAAGTACATGAGCATGGATGATTTTCTCATTCTCTCACTGTATTAGAAACACACTCTGCCAAGGAAATCTACACTTGCAAACATGTACTTTTGTACTTTGGAAACTTCTTTGGTCTTGATAATATTGAATTGCTTTCAATAATTACACATTAAAGATTTACTATAATACCATTTGAAAACCAAAAGGCTCTCAAATTTTCATGTTTGTAATTACAGAATAGGAAATTCAAGATATCACAAAACTTGACAAAAAATGGCTGAAGGTTTCCAAAAAGAAAGTGTAACCCTGATTTTATAAAAATGTCTACATAATTTAAGTACCTGCACATGTAGAATGTAAACATAAAACCCCAATCACAACTCAGAAGTGGTCACACTAGTCATAGAGAACATCTTCGAACTTGAACAAGAAGGAAACAGCCATATCTTTATAGGAAACTAGTTCCTGTCCTATGACATTAGAAATAACAAGGCTTTGGGGGAGGTTATTTATGCTTTTATTGATTCTATCTTAAGAGACTTAGTTGCACAATGAACGCGGCCCCCCTTTCTAAATAAGAAGACAAAGTCTATTCTCAAAATTCTTCAATTCAGGTTATCACTATAGTATCCACATGACACACTACTGCATATCTTTCCACAAACGTTTTATCTTTACTAAAAGATTCCTTATGCATTTGTTCAATTTTTAACCAAAATGTGTATAACAAATCTCCCAAAGTTTCATGGCATTGATGCACCTAATGATTTTAAACATTTTCAGTTCTTTGTAAAAGAAAACTCTTAATAAATAATAATTAGTAGAGGTTCAGAGGTTTTGATTGTTTTAACCAAAACATCAGTCATTTCAAATCCTCTGCTGATAAAAAAGTAGTAGCTATCACCTGATAATTTCTTATTATTTTTTGTACTCCCATAAAATGTCATCATTGTTTCTAATCATTATCTGAATGTTCAATTTGTTGTCAATATCCTTCTCTGAGTAATATGTGTCTGTTAGGGAATCAAAGGATGTTGTTTGTCTCAGAAAACTATGCTAATGATAAAGTGACACATTGATTATAGGAGGAAATAAAAATAGTCACGTGTCCTTTTCTTCTTTAATATAATTCCTAGGATTATAGAAAGAGAATATGACCCAGCACAGACCACCTCCAACTAGACCTTCAGATCTTCCAATGTATCCCTGTGGGCAGAGTGGAATAAGTACATTAAGGACGTAAACATTTTCAACTGCTATACCCAGAGAGTCCTAATTAATGAATCAATATCTACTCAGAACCAGATTCTAACATCATAAGGACCCCTCCCTGGGTTCTATTTCAATATTTTATTCAGTGTTCTTCATCATAATATAGAGAGGATATCAAAAAATTTGTACAAGGGAGAATAGATGTATTAGATGATTGAATTAAAATTGTAAAATAAAAATGACAAGTTGGAAGCAAGGGCTACATCTGATAAAAAGTAATTTAAATAAATTTAAAATTAGGTAAATAAGTCCAAAAGAAGAGTTGTTTTGTACAGAATGGGAAAGATGTGGCTTCAAAGCAACACAGAAAACTAAGGCTTAGAGATTTTAGTTTACAGAAGAAAGGTTAATCTGAATCAATAGGAATAATTATTGAATGACTGAATAAATGTAGTGCACTATCTATCAACGGGAGGTGGGAGGAACAGAGGGGAAAGGACGGGAGGGAAAGGTAAAAGAAGGGAAACAGAAGGAACAAAGGAAAAGAAAAGATGGGAGGAGAGGAAGGAGAGGAGAAAAATCCGTAGAAAGAGAAGCAAAAGCCCCACTTGTGTCTGTTAGCCCAGACCACACTTGAAGGATGGCAATACAAGTCTGGTAGACTGATCATATTCAAGAGGGAGCCAAGAAATACAGTCAGTCAAGTCCATGACCCAAGAACTTCTCAAAGTCATTGAGCAAATTTAACCTGCAGATCTGATCACCATGTTCAAGCATCTTAAGAACTTCAATAGGAAAAAGAATTAGAGGCACTGGGTCTGACATTAGCAGTTACACAGTTATCTGGTTACAAGGTGGAAAAAATGAATGGAAGGCAACAAAATTTCCATGTCAAAAGTTCTCTGACAAAAAGGCCCAGCTTGGGAGCTAATGATCTCTCTCTCCAGAAGATGTTGAAGACCTGATTGAACTTTGGCAAGACTTTGACAAAACTAACTCAAGCATAAAACAGGTGGTAGGACCAGATAATCTTTGAAATTTCCTCCAAACCTCACGATTCAATAATCAAACATTTTCCTGTGGTGAAAATTAGATTCTTGCAAAAGATATTCTCTTATAAAAACAATGAAAACAAATAGCCTCAGGGAGGTGAACCAAGTCTTCAGGAAACCCTCAGAGACTCTTCTTTTTTCTTGTTTGTTTTCTCTTCAGAGAACTAATCTCCTTCCCAGGAATCTATTAATATCTCTTTGTCCTTTGCTATGCTGACCAACTTAGAGGATTTGTGCACAGCTTGCTTTATCTTGCTGAATAAAATAGTCTGTCCTGCATTCTTCCTTTGTGAGAAATCCCTATTCACTTTCATAAATTATGTGAATGGATCTGAAGCATACGTTCCTTTCTTCAATAAAGACTATTTCCCCAAAGCAGCCTGAAACATGCCAAACATCTGTTCCTACACACAGTTCAATACATGATATTGATATGTATTATTGCTGGGTGAATTCTGAATACAAAGCCAATTTAACAAACTACTGAATGACTCCCTCCTCCCCTATAGCCCAGTTACAGGGAACTGAAGGGAATCAGAATAATTCTAATGCTTGCCTAAAGAGCAGGAGAATTTGCTAAAGCAGAAAATACAGTAGTAGTAGTAGTAGTAGTAATAGTAGTAGTAACCATCCAGTCTAATATAGCTACACAGAATAAGTGTGATATGTCTATAAAATGTGATATTTTAAAAATATACAAATATGTTTGAGTATCTGGTATACTTATAATATTCAAAGATGTTGCTTTTTCCTAACTCTGAATTCCTGGATGTCTGAGTGTTTGTTAACGGAGTATGTGTCTAGTCTATCTTTGAATCAATCAGTGTAGTTATTATTAATGGTGGTACCAACAAAAGGTAAGCATAATCCCTAAACTTTGAATTGATTCCAGTTGCATTCAAAGGCCTCTCCCATGCTCTTGCAGATCTGTAACAGATAAGTTTTCAAAGACCCTCAGGGTAAATTAAACTTCATTGCTACCTAGGGCTTTGGGTCCAAATACCTCTCTAGTCACCTTTCCTGGTGATGTGACCCGGGACTTATGTGAGCCTGGCAACTGATTCCTGTCCTGTGGACTTAGGGTTAATAAAAACAGCCCTTTTTCAAGTCCCACTCTGATTTTGGCTGTAACACAGTCACTGTCTTGTATATGTTACATCTTCCTAGAGGTGGCTGGTTTTCCAGACTGGTGAAGTTGTCCTATATACCTGTGTTAGCCAATACAATAGATACTAGTCACATGTGGCTATTAAATTTACCATAAAAATTTTTAAATTTAAAATTCAGTTCCTCTTTTGTGGTAGCTACATTTCAGGTGCTCAGTGACCCATGGTGTATGTGCATCAATTCTACGGGTCAGTGCTACTCTAAGATTCCTTTTGTTCTTGACCAGGCAAACCTTGTCCCTAGAGTTGGGTGGACTTTATCTCCCAGTAAAGATCAGAGTGTGGTAACATTGAACAATTTATATGAGTTCCTTGTCTAGCTATTGGACATTCATCCATGGGCAAAACAAATCTGGTCCCTACTATCATGGAGCTTATGTTCTAGTGGGGAAACCAACAATAAGCAGGTCAACAGTTGTTGAGAAAGATTATTTCAACTGTGAACTTCAGTGCTAGTTGGTCTCCCTTTTAGGCTTATAGTGACAAGATGTTTTGTTTCATCCAAGCAAGGCCAAGCCCACAGCAACTGACCTATTTCTCTTCCTGTTCTGCAGATGGAAGCCACTGATGATTTTAGGTTTTACTTGAGTTTAGTCTTTCTTCTACCTTTGTTTCTCTAGAACTTCTAGCCACAGTTTAATTCTTTCCTGTCCTTGATTCACTCTTAAAAGTTTTTCTAGACTTTATAGTTTTGATTATCACAGTTTTAAATGTGACCCTTAGCTATTTGTATTCCAAAATAGTGCAACTAATCACTAAACATTCCCTTTTGGAAGATCCCACCCGATCAGCTCCTCAATCTTGCAATTAGGTCTTCAGAATCTCTCTTGAACTTTTATCTTTCTCCCTTTCCCATTGGGCCATACAATCTAGGTTGTTGTTTCTTGCCATAGTTACTAAAACAGCCTCTTCAAAAGGTTTAATGTGTCAATTTCTTTTTCTTGCAACTGAACATATACTTTAATCACGATTAATCCTAAAATAGCTTGTCATTGTCACTCTACCTTCTCTACACTGGAGCAACTCTCCTGTCACAGTCCTTCACTTCCTAAAAACAATGCCAAGTTCATGTCCACCCTACCCTCTCCCTTGTCAGGGGAACTCTCAGGTCTTGAGTCAAATATTTTATACAATGACACTAGAACAACAGGAGACACTAACAGATGATAGCCTCAGTAGCCCCATACCCTCCGACTTGCTTACGCACATTCATGCTTTCCAAACCAGCACCTTTTCAAGAGATATCAACACAACAGCTAAGTTCACTGGGGCTGGTGCTAGGGCTGAGAATCTCATGCCTGGGGAGCCTGAGCCTGGGGCTGGGATTGGGACTGTGTTTGGGAACTATCTTGTTTTAGTCAGCTTTTTTGTTACTGTGACTAAAAGATTCTACCTGAACAATTTTAGCAGGAAAAGGCTTATATGGGGGCTCATGGTTTCAGAGGTCTTTGTCTGTAGAAGGCCAGCTCCATTCTTTGGGGCTCGAGGTAAGGCTGAACATCACAGTAGAAGAGTATGGCAGAGGGAAGTGGGTCAACACATGGCTCCAGGAAGCAGAGAGAGAGAGAGACTGACTCTACGCCAGATATAAAATATATACCCCAAAGGCACACCCAATGACCCACCTTCTCCAGTCACACACTCTACCTACCTTCAATTGTCAGTTAATCCTTATCTGGGGATTAACTCACTGATTGGGTTAAGGCTCTCATAACCCAATCATTTCACCTTAGCCTTACTGCATTGTCACATGGGTGTTATGGTTTGAAAGTGAGGTGTCTCCCCAAATCTCACATCATTGGCGATGCTCGGAACCCTTCTCTGAAGCAACAGCTCATCTATGCCATTCTAAGTCTGCTCTCTCTGAAGCCATGCGTTCCTCTGCCTGATGGTAGCCTTTCTCAACCTCTCAGCATGTGCTGTGGCCACGTCCACCTCTCACAGTTGGCTTCCCTGTGTCTCATCTGCTCTGTATGTTCCCTTTCCTATACCCTAGGCAGCCTGGAGAAAGTAGATGGCTCAGAGGGAATATAACTATTGTATTAATTTTAAAAAATCATGTGATTATCCCTTACCCGGGAATCCACCTTGTCTCCCCATCATCTATAGAGTCAACTCCATTTTCATAAATTTGTTACTTTGAAAAAATAAGCCTAGAGTTGAATAATTGTTATAAACATAACCATTTCATTTAGAAGTAATAATTATAACCACTTTGGTCTCTGAAAATTATTTTAATTTTTCAGGATAGGCTCATGTGACATTATATGCCTACACATATCTCCTCATTTTATCTAGTTGAAACTTTCCTAATCATTTTCTTCCCATGGTTTCTACCCAGTTGCTCTCTTGTATGTACAGGAATACACACAAAACTAAATAAAAGAAGATGAAAGCTTTTTCCCGCAGGAAACCCACACTGGGACTCTCTCTCCATAGGTTCTGAAGCTCAACAGCTTGGATTAGTCATAGAAGGTTCCAGCTGGCAACTTCTTGATTGACATTCGCAAACTACAAGCAGCCCAACCTTCGACCAGGGGCCCTGAAATAATTTCACCACTGGCTATAATGATAAAAAATTAAAAGACAAAACTCACTAATTTATTATGCTCTCAAACTGGATTTATTCTTCCTATTCTAAAGGTCCAAAGAGTAACTAGAATTTATTAGTAATTGGAACAGAACTACTAAAAGATTCTTCGTTAGAATATTCTAATCACCTTTTCAAAAATATCTAATTCCAGGGTTTGGGATTTAGCTCAGTGGCAGAGCGCTTGCCTAGCACAAGCAAGGTCCCGAGTTCGGAACTCAGCCCTGAAAAAAAAAAAAAAAAGAGGTATTGAAATTTTGGGGCTGGAGCAGTGACTCAGTGGTTTCAGAGCTTGCTTGGCAAGCACAAAAACCCAGGTTCAAACCCCAGCACCACATACACAACTGAGTGTTGGAGCAACTAAGGCCATGTGAAAAACTAAATAAAGTTGATTCTTTCTCTGTCTCTCTCACTGTCCCTCTCTTTAAAAAAAAAAATCTAATTCCTGTGTCATGAGGGTTAAACATAAAAAAGAAAATTCAAGTACTTTTTATTATTATTTTAACATTCTGCATAATCAAAGGAAAGTTTGTTTTAGCTTTCTGTCATATTTTGTCACAGTTAAATTAGTTCCTGCAGTTATATGTCCTAAATATAACTATAAAAGTCAATTGATGCTTAAAGTTATCAAAGGCCATATTATTTTTACTTTTCTTCATAATAACTAATGCTTCTGTTATCATAAATGTACTGGACTCTGAGAAGCTATGCAGATTTTTGTATTTCTTACTCAGATCCTTTTCAAAATGTTAAAATTTATAAGTGTACACATATGCATACGGGATATACATATACATTAATATACATATATGTACATAAAATGTCCATATAGACATAAGTAATTTCCCTCCTCTAGATAGCACTAGATCATCACAGATATTTAGCTCATTTCCCAATGCCATTTCACTGAAACTTTAGGCCATTAGAATTATCTTATTGACTTAGAAATGTACACAAGGTATAAGTTGTACCACAGGTAACAGGGACATATTTACTTGTGTTAAAATGATTCTGCATTTGTATTGCAATATTTATTCAACAAACACTAATATAGCCCTTGCTATACTGGGTATTGTTCTAAGCCTCTTATAAATATCAAATCCATTCAGTCCTCCTGACAATCTTTTGAGTTAGGCAGTATCATTTTCCCCATTTTACAAATGTGAATGCTGCAGCATAGAGAGCTTAAGTGTTTGGTCCAGGTCCCTAGAACTTGTATATAGCAAAGTCAGAATTTGAACTTGAGTTTGGTTCCAGAGTCTGAGCTCTTAAGTACTCTGGTAGGGTACCTCTCAGTAATCAAAATTATTTTAATATTTAGAATAAATGAAAGTTTAAGGTGTTGCGGATTTTAATCATGTGAAATTTTTTCCTTTTGAGGTTTGGGGATGTAGCTCAGGGGTGGAGTTCTTCCCTGGCATGTGCAAAACATTGGGCTCAATACTCAGGATGGAAAAAAATATATAACTTCTGGATTAGAAATCACTTTCTGGTTTCCTTACACACATAACCAAGTTCTTCTGAACTCTGTCCCATTGACTCATGTAATCTCTGGCTGTGCATTCCCCAAACTCTGTGCTTTCCCTCACAGCAACACCTACCATGATTTTTTTTTTTTTTAAGAAAGAGGGGACAGTGAGAGACAGAGTAAAAGAGAGAGGCAATTTTTATTTAGTCTCTCATGTGACCTTCATTCCTCAGAAACTTTGTTGTGTACATGCTGCTGAGGTTGGAACTCCCATACTCGTTCACGCCAGGCAAGCACTATAACCACTGAGCCACCGCTCCAGCCCACCTACCATGATTTTTGCATATTAAATAAGTCCTTTAAGGATAGGACATTTATGTTTTTCACAGTTGTTTCTCCAACACCTGAACCCGAACAGATAAAACATGGTTATAAATTACCCAGCAGCCAAAGAGTTAAACTGATTTTCTATTAAACTGAACACAATAAAATAGATTTCTTCTCTTTATCTATAGAAGTAGGCACTGGTTCCAATTATAAAGTTAGCAAGTATCTGTAAAAAAAAACAAAACAAAACAAAACAAAAAAACGTGCTTTTTAAAGAAAATGATACTGCAGAAAAATACAATAATGAGTGGCCCACTCCCGTCTTGGAACAGAACTTTCAAACTTTTGGGAATTTTGAACACTAAAGAGACACTAAAGTCTCTCGTTTGAAAAAGTGTCAGCACAGGAGCATTGAGCATTTCAAGTTGAAAGTCAAGGAATACATCCCAATCTACCACAACAAAACGCTTGCAGCAAAGCCTCACTTCATCCTTTCACAGCCAAGCAGCACGCTGCTCTCCACAAGACACGGTGCTATGTCACTTTGTGCAACGGACATCAAAACAACTTGTCAGTTTAACAGAGGATTTAGATATACCGTGAGGAGCCTTTCATACACCACTTTCAAGCATCCCCAGCAAAGCTGCTATAAAAGCCCTTAAGCCACAATAATTTGAACACAACTAGACTTATTAGCCAACACAAAGTATAACTTTTCTAAAATATCTCCTGTTTTCATAAGTGAAGAGTTTAGTAATAAAAGTCCTATTTATTAATTCCTAGAAAATAAAATTCTGCAGAGAAATGGTGATTCATTTGCTTTCATTCAGCAACATTCACTTGTCAAATTGTTAATTACATGCTCATTTTGTGCTCAGTATATTAATGGGTGTATTTATTTGAATATTTTTTTCTGCCAGCAAAGCCGTATTTTAAAATTGTTAATAATTCCCAGATTTCTTTCAAGTTCAAGGGCACTGACAGTTCTTAATACATACAGTAAGGAAGAGCAGAGTTTTAGTTGATGTAAATAATCATTTAATCTTGGATGGCAGGAATGCACATGAGAATATGTCAGTTTATACATACGTCATTTGTGTTCTCATTAACTGTTTGTTTTGCATTGTTTTGCATTTTTTGCCTAATTTGGCCAGTCAATTCACTCAAACAGTCAAAACTGACTTTGGCCCTTAAGTAGAACCAGTAATTCCATAATGAGAGATGAACGGTTGTTTGAAGATCAGCTCCCTCCTAGACCACAAGCTTCTGAGGATAAGAACCATGACCTTTGTAGCCCTGAGATTTGATGCATTTTGGGCACAGACTTGCATCATTGTGCAACCGTTTAATAAGTGAATGACACCACTTACTTCTTTTCAACACATAAAACCATATCACATCTGTAAAAGTTTCCAGAAGTATCAGACATGAAGATGATCATTTGGTCACTATTTACATCATATTAACCCTTGCTAAATGCAAAGTTCAAACTGAAGCTCTGAAAGCACAATAGTTTAGACCTATCTAGATTAATGAACCAACATAAGCTACATCTCTATTAATAACTATCAGTTTCAGTTAGATTTCCTTAATTCTCCTAATCTTTTATCACTGGTTCTAGTACATGTGGTTTTTCCATGTTTTTAGTTATCTTTCAGATTATTCTGAGTATTAAGCTAGAGGTTAACAAGATAATAAATTATAACTCTGCACAATTATTCAAGCCTAGCTCCCTTTTTAACTTGGAAAATAAAATGAAATCAGCCTCCCATCGTACTGCCTTATACAACTAAGCTCCAAGATAGATCAGGGAGGATCAGGTTACTGTCCCTCTGTTTTGCCATCCTTACACCCTGATAGGATGCACTCTACTGTACACACTCCAGGGACATGTTCAGTAAACACAATAAACTTTTGCAAAAAAATGAGGAACAGGAGGGCAGAGAAAAGCACCCAAAGCCCTCTGCTGGGAATTTGAATTAAAGCGCTCATGGGAAGTGAATTCTTCTTTCCTCTCCCCATCTCAATCACAGCCATTAAAGTTTATGCCTAAATTTCATGAGTGCGAACTTGATGAGATATGCATTATGTAATATTCAGTGTCAGATGCTAGTTTGCCAATCAGAGCCACTCAGTGATCCAGCCACATTTCTCTGTGGCTAGGAACACTAAATGCTTACTCCTCCTCTGCTTCTTTTGCAGCCAGGAATAGATCTGAATTACAACTCTGACTCAGGAGATAAAAGAAAAATCCAGCAGAGGGTTTCTCAAAAAGATTTTGTTTTCTTGATTGAAAAGCAGATATATAGAAGGGTCAAGAGACTGGAGTGTGGGTTATGGTGATTCTGGATTAGGATCAGGGCCATATCATATTTTTACTGTACATGCATTTATGATTTACAACAACACAACTCTTCTTTTTTTAAAAAAAAGAAGACGATGATGACAGAGGCTGGGCCCATGGCTCAGCAGTTAGGGTGCTTGCCTTGCACGCATGACTACGTGGGTTCAAACCCCAGCACCATGTACACAATGAAGTGTCTGAGCAACAGAAGTCCATGAAAAACTAAATAAAATTGAAATGTCTTTCTCTCTCTCACTGTCTCTCTCTCTTTAAAAAAAAAAAAAAAAGAAGATGACAGATTTTATAGATACTAAAAAAGAAGAAGGAAAAAAAGGAGAAGGAAGTGGGGAAGGGGGAAGGGGAGAGGGAGGAGGAAGAAGAGGAGAAGGAAGAAGAAATATGACTGGCATCACCAATCCCCCACCCACCACCTGCTGCAGTTCTTTCTGTCCTGAATGTAGTACTTGGCCCTGCATTATGCATTTTGCAGCCACAAAGCAACAAGCATGAAAATGAAATGTCAACTCAGTGGGGACAGTGGAACCGAGGTTAACATAAACCGTTCTAGCAACTAAACCAATACAAGAGATTCCTGGCCTGCAGACAGCTTAATAAGAGAAATTCAAATAGATACTTTGTTCCTATAAGTTACTGTCATCATCAAAGGCCTCCCAACTGAGACACTGGCTCAGATGGTCATGATTTGAATCTTGGTTCTCCCTTTTACTGTGTGTCCTTGGGCAAGCCATTAAAGTTTAAGCTCCATTTTCTCATCTTTAAAAAGGGCATATGAACAATTACTACAATAGAATTGTTGTGAGAAATAGGAGTTTATGTTTGTAAAGTACTTGTTATTGGATTTGGCAAACGATATTACTCTCAAACATTAGACACACTTTAGGGCTGGGGATGCAGCTCAATGGTACAGTGCTTGCACAAGGCTCTGGGTTTGATCCCCAGAACCACACGTATGGAAAAAGACACTTTAAAATTAATAGACTCACACTTAGAAATATTTTAAGGTTATTGTTACTTCTTTCTCTACCCCTCCCAAATAATTGCATATAAAAATTAAACATTTAGTGTGGTATCAAAATCAATTCTTCATAAAATAATTCCTATTTTATATATGTGTTTATGAGACTGTGGATATGTATGCTTTAGGTCAAAACAATATACGACTAGAATATTCATATGTGATTACATTAAGTGATACAATAACAAATAAATAGCTTAATGGTTTATATTTTTATATCAGCTTAATTATGGTCACAGAAAAGACATTTCTACCAGTACTAGAATAGACAGAAATGGCTGGCAATGGCCCCACAAGCTGTCTGTCACCATCTCACCCAGAAACCTGAGACACTGTGAATCTTTAGTGTTTCAATTATTAGGTTATTTTCAGAACATTCAACAACTCTCTTGGATGACTGAAGCAAACAGCAGATTTCTGTTTCTTGCTTTGTTTTGTTTTAGTCAGAAGCATTTTAGCTTCACTTCAACAAGATCATTATTCCAAATGTTTCTTTTTTGAAGCTTATCTTACAAGGCCAGTAAAAGACTATGTTCCCAAGACTAAAGATTTTCCATTTATAGCTTTCCATTAAGCCTCTTAAAGGTAAGTATTTATACCAATTAAATATTTAAAAGGTAGGCCTCTTTTATGAAATAGTTTTTCATTAATTTAAAAAGAGATTATAATTTATACTTCTAAATCCTGTTTAAAAGGAATTGAGTTGAATTACAATAAGATATAAATAGATTAAAATTGTTAAAACAAATCAAAACATAGCAAAGCTCTGAAAAAGAGGATACAAACATAAAACTCATCATAGCTACGATTATGCAAAAACAGCTCTGAGCTTCCAGGAGACTATAACAACTATGTAAATATAATTGATAATCATTTCTTAATATTTTATAGAAAATGTCAATAATACTTGTATATATTAAGACTTAGTATGGCCTTGTTACTAAATTCCAGTAGGAATATCTCATGGCTCTTCTTTAAGGAAAATTGACATTCAGTGGCTTCTTTGAACTTCAGTAAAAAATAATAGCATGACAATAAACTAGCAATTTAAAAAAATTAGCTGTGAAACCTGGAAAAAAACTTACAGTAGCTCCAAATACAAACTTGATAAATAAAAAATTTTCTAATTAAAACAGTTAAAGGATCTGAAACTACCATAACCACTGATTACAGAAACTGGGTAAAGGAAAATCATTGCATTCCCAATGAACTTATCATATTGCCTGATTTAGTTAAACATAAAAATGCAAATAAAACGTTTCCCAGCTCTTGTGCTCTCCTCATATGACTGGGGAATGAGGCAGGGATTTCTACTTTCGTCACTTCTAAAGAGCATTATATTAAAGGTTCCAATCAATGCAATAAAGTAAGGAGAAAAAAGGTAAGGCACACAGATAGGAAAGGATGAAGTAAAATCACATTTATTTGCAGACGACACAACTGGACACGTAGACTACCTTAAGTCTACAACAACAACAACAAAAAGGCCACTAGAACCAATAAGTTAATTGGGCAAACCTGCAGGATACAAGATGAATACAAGATTAATGGGCACAGGTTACTTGTATTTCTATACACTAACAACAGGCAACTGGTAATAATACATACATTCACCATAGCATCAAATTTTTAAATACTAAGGAATGAATTTAACAAAATGTGTGTATAGACAGTAACCAAACCCTATAGAAAATTACTGCAATAAATTTTAAGATTTAGGTCCTTCAAGTAATGTGTTAAAAACCTGAAGCAGGGTGATGGCATTGGAGATGGGAACTTTGAGAGTTAGTGAAATTCAGGTGAGGTCATGAGAATGGAAGCCTCATGATGGGATGCATGTCCTTACAGAAAGACGTGCCAAAGAGCTAGCACAGGTGTGTGTGCCTAGTGGTGTCATTTTACACTCGTGCATTCATTCCCTCTCTCTCTCCCTCTCTTCCCTCCCCCCCCCCCCCCCGTCTGACACACTCTCTCTCTCCTGCGCGCTTTCTCTCTCTCTCCAGGTGTGCACAAATTAAAAGCCAAGCCAATAACAGGCTTCAGAATGAAACATCCTACTAGAATCTTTATCTTGGACTCCTCATCCCCTCAAACTGTGAGAAAATAAACTGGTTATTTAAACCACCTAGTCTATGGCAGCCTAAAATGAAGAGATGCATCATGTTCACAGATCAGAAGACTGAGCGTTGTTAAGATGTAAGGTATAAATTCATTACAAACTGTTTTATTAATTCTGTTTAATCCCAACTAAGGTCCCAGCAGCCATATATGATCAGGAACTTCACTCTGAGTGGTATACCCCAAATTATTGAAAACAGGGACTCAAAAGACCATTGTATGATTGCAGCATGAGTCACAGCAGTCCAAAACTGTAAACAACCCAATTGAGCATAAGCAGATAAATGTATAAACAACTGTGGTATATACATGCAATGGAATATCATTTATCAACAAAAAGGAATGAAGCTCTGCTTCATGCTACAATATCAATGAAACCATTATGCTAAGTGAAATAAGCCAGACACAAATGGAAAATATTACATTATTCTACCTATCTAGAGTAAGTAAATTCACATACAAAGTAGATTAAAGATTACTAAGGGCCAAAGACAATGAGGATTTATTGCTTAATTAGAGTAGAGATTTATTTGGGGTAATGAAAAAATTTGAAAGTAGTGGAGATTGAATGATATTGAGAACGTAATTAATGCCACCGAATTTTATTCTGAAAATGGTTAAAATGGAAAATACATTACATATAATTTTTAAAACATTATTTACAAAGGAAAATCCTAGGAGGCTTTTTCATAGAAATAAATTATAAATTATAAATGAAAACATGAAGGGCTGGAGTGGTGGCTCGGCGGTTACAGCTCTTGCCCAGCATGCACAAGTACACAAGTTCAAACTCCAGCACCCACATACACAACTGTGTCAGAGCAACGAAAGCCATGTGAAAAACTCAATAAAATTGATTCTCTCTCTCACTGTCCTTCTCTCTTTAAAAAAAAAACTAATAAAAAATGAAAACATGAAGGACCTAGAACAGTCTAAACCATTTTCAAAAAAAGAAAAAGAATGAATTTGCATGGCTTACATTACCTGATCTCAAAACTTAATAAAATATTACAATACTTTTATCATACTAAAAGGGACAGTTCATCAAGAAGATAGAACGATAATCAACATTTATGCCCCCAATTACAACCCCCCCCCAAATATATGGAAAAAGTTCTTAAGGACATTAACCCCTCATCAATCTCAACACAATAATCCTGGGGGACTTCAACACACCATTATCAACTCTAGACAGATCATCAAAACAAAAAATCAAAGACATCTCCAATCTGAACTACTCTATTAATCAATTGGGCTTAACAGACATTTATAGAATATTCCATCCTAAGACAGCTGAATTTACCTTCTTCTCACTGGCGCATGGATCTTTCTCTAAAATAGACCACATCCTAGCTCACCGGGATGATCTCAGCAAATAGAAAAAAGTAGATATAATCCCATGTATTCTGTTAGATCATAATGCTATGATCTTAGCAATCAACAACAAGAGAAGCAACAGAAACTATTCAAATACTGGGAAATTGAATAATTACCTCTTAAACAAAGGATGGGTAAAGAGGAAATGAGAACAGAGATTAACAAGTTTTTGGAATTGAATGAGAATGAGGAAACAACATACCGAAACCTCTGGGACAGTATGAAGGCTTTCTTAAGAGGTAAATTTATAGCACTTCGAACATACATCAAAAATCTAGAAAGAGATCAGATGAATAGCCTTATGCTTCAACTCAAACGACTACAAAAGGAGGAACAGTCTAACCCTAAACCTAACAGAAGACAGGAAATTACCAAAATCAGAGCAGACATCAACAAAATTGAAAACAAAAAACTATACAAGCTATCAACAAATCTAAGAGTTGGTTCTTTGAAAGAGCCAGCAAAATCGACAGACCCCTTGCCAACCTCACCAAAAGGAAGAACGAAAGAAAGCAAATCAACAAAATCAGAGACGGAAATGGGGATATCACCACAGACTCACCCAAGATACAGAAGATTATCAGAACATACTTTGAAAACTTATACTCTGCCAAATTCGATAACCTGGACACACACAACATCCCCTCTTTAGCACAGGAGGACACTGAAAACTTCAACCAACCTATCACAGAAAGTGAAATTGAAGCAGCAATCAAAGCTCTCCCAAAAAAAGAAAAGCC